>JBBPCS010005919.1:0-33934 GCA_037974645.1 Hollardia meadi
CAGTTGTCTGAGTTGTATTGGAAGTCCGCTGTGTACAGTGTAAACAGGAATGGCGACAGGACAGTTCCTTGTGGGGCCCCCGTGCTGCTCAGTACTTTTCCAATATTACAAATGCAGTGTTCCTCCCACATTTATTCTTTGACTAGCTGGTCTTGTGCCAGAGATGTAACACATAGGTCATATTCAGTCTGTATTGGAGCATAAAGCCACTATTATATAATGATTATAATATATAATATGATATACAGTACATACAAAACAGAGCTGTTTGACCTCGAAAACCCTTACATTCAATGATACTTAACTGAAAAGTGAAGTTTTTCATGTCCTTGCATTGGGCACTTTCATTATACAGAAAACCTGAGGTAATGGCTTCACAAGCTCCACCATTTGAGGGGATGTCATTGTCTCGTGGAAGAAAAGCTCCTTTAGTCAGTCAGCCTTAGAGCCTTAATGATTAGACATACATCTTAACACTAAATTATAAGGTTCTGTCAGGGTAGAGTGCAGTTTTAAGATGTTGAAACTCTGACACACATTTGCTGCATGCACTGATCTGCTTTTTATGTATTTCACCAGAAAGGGTTCATATGTCTTGTATGGCTGGTCTGTTGGGCCAACTATTTCTCAGGTTGCCAACCTAGAAAGCCATTAATCTTTGTCTACTTCACAGACCATGACCAGTGTTCCTGTTTGTGTACTGCACTGCTTGATGCCAGTGCAACTTGTACTACATGTTATTCTGTTATTCTAAGAGGTATACGGTATGAATAAAGCATAGTTCCAGACCTCAGCCATCCTTTTACAACACAGATTTTTTATTTTTTATTTATATATATATCCTGTGTATATATGTTATTAATATTATTTTTTTTTTACAATAAAATCAAAAAGTATTCCCAGTAACCACAACAGTCAGGGTAGATGTGTTGTTGCCTACTTTAAAGGTCTTTGATAGTGATGTTGATATATTTTTAAAAGTTAATGCTTAATGTTAAGGATGCAATAGTTTAGCATAACTTCTTACAAGTAAACTATACATTTTCTGAAAATGTCTGTCATACTTCTGTCTGTCTTCAACACTTCAAACTAACAAATTTCCAATTATTTGCTGGCATGTAAATAATTAGTGATTTGACATGTGGTTGGGTTTAAATGGAGCAAATCTTTAAATGGAGTTTTTTTAAGGACCTTCCTCTGGGGGAAAAAAAAAAAAAAGTAAACTCAAATAACTGCCTCAAAACTTTGTCATTATTCTCCCTGTAATTGGCACGGGATTAGTTCTTTCCAGAGAATTTCAACTGAAATATTATTAGAAACACAGGGTGCATTCACAACATTACTGCCTTTGTCTGGTTATGATCAGGCTCCTACAGCGTACATGTCCACGCCTTGATTGAGACGAACTTGTTCTGCCACCCTGGACAGATCTGTGAAAAGTGTGGCTTCCCCCGCTCCTGACCGATGTGATCCCGCTGAACAGTAATGATGACAAAAGTATCTGTGTGACAGAGTGCCCACGCAGACACAAACTGAAGGATCTTGAAGGTTCCTTCATCTTGTGTGGAGGTCAGTGGGAGCTGCAAGAGAAGCGCAATGTATTGTCCAAACACTGACTTGTAAATAATGGGCAGAAATGGTAAACAACAGGATGCCATCTCAGGGAAAGAAATGATGAGATGAGGCTGAAAAACAGGGCTACAGAAACAGTGTACTTCATTTGTGGGGGAAAAAAATATATATATAACCACACTGCTGTGAAATCTTATCTTAAAAGCAATTAAGAATCTTGTTCAACATTGATAATCACAAAGAATACAATTAAATCAAATCAATCAAATCATTATGGTGGTGGCATTCATGTGCATTCAGGAAACTGGGAATCTATTAATGTCTCCATCTTGTCTCAACAGCCAATTGATATGGAAGATAGTGACAACTTCTTACAGATCAAACCATTTCTCATGCATTGGCAAACACAATATATTTTATGATTTTACTGAAATTACAAGCTTGCAATAGGCATTATTACAGAAACAGCCCAGAGGAAATTACTATATACTGCCTATAAATTGTCACTGTAGAAATCACCTTGTGAACATTGTGGTTTATTGATGGTTTTTATCGCTCATTCTACTGTGATTAACTTTAATAACCAATTTGTTATTTCTGAAATTGTCTTTTTTTTAATTCCCCATCTCTCTCTTCCACCTCTTCTCTTCAGCTGTGTTTTCTTCAGTTTTTCCTCCCCCTTTCCTTTCTTCTCCTATTTATTTGTGCTTGTGCTTTTTCTTCTTCATCTGAAATTTACTCTGCTGATTTTTCTTTATAATTCCCTTCATCTTTATTGAATATTCTTTTTTTTCTTTTCTTTTTTTTTTAATCTCTATTGATCTTGGTAACAGTTTCTGTGACAAAATAACCACATTTGGCAACTCAGTGGACGTTTAGATTTTTGATTATTTCATCACACTTTTATTTATTTATATTACCTTTTTCTTTCTGTCAAATCTTATTGGGTTTTATTCCACCAATAAACAGAGTCTGTACTTGACAGGTTTGGCTTTTGTTCAGACAGCTTAATACAGTTCCCTTCACGCATGCACTGAAACCCTAAACCTATCTAGACATTACTCAGAGGAGTGAGAACAAAATGTCCAAATCATCTGGTTTGGGCATTAAATGGTCTTTAACCTGCCAGCGCCCTATAGTACAAATCTGTGTAATGTCCAATTGAGCACATGTGTGAATAGAGCAGGTCAGTGTCTGGAGAATTCACAGCGAGGAAGTGGGCATGTTGAGGATGTTTCTATCATGTAACTGCCGCAAAACCAGAAACCACATCAAAACCTCTTTCCGTGATATTGCAGATACAAATACTATTGACATCAATGCAAACACACTCATCATGATGGATGAGTCGCAGCCTTGTCCACCATCTTCGATGTGATGTAAACAATTTTTTGGGAAAAAATTCTATTGTGAATGATTTTTTTCCCCCCTCCAAATAAACAGTTCCTGTCGATGCAACCACAACAATCATGACTTCACTATCTGTCCACTTTCTCACCAGGTTCTTCCTGCTGTCGGACTCCCTCTGTCCTCCTCTGTCTTTTGCACTGACAATCACACACAAACATATTTTGTGCTGCTAGAAAATGACATACAGTACAATCTGACAAAAAAACAAAACAAACAGTATTTATGATATAATAAATGTAAAAGGAGGTTAGGGAGAATCTGCATACAGAGTGTACAGAGTATTTATAATAAGAGGTGGGAGCATGGGGGGAGAATCTCAATTTACAACATTATTCTAAATGAACATTGGGCTGCTGTGGGCGATGCAGTCAGGCAACATCAAATCCTTGCCCTCACCCTCACCTGGCAGTTTTACTGAGGAAGAAAATGTATATCCATCAATGGAGAATCCGACATATCTTTAGGGTCATATATGAAATTGAAAAGGGCTTTAGCATAGCATCTGTACGTGTATGAAGCAGTTTTGTCCTGTCTTCCACAAGGCTTCATACCCCAGACATGGAGCGTTGTGCCTTACCTTGTTGACTTTCTCAGATTGTGTTTATTTTGTCATTTTTCCTTGATTTTTGTGCTTCTAACATGGGTGAGTAGACAATGTAGTTAAATGGTGTCTGTTTTGAGCACTGAAACATGATCCAGAGTCTGCACAGCTTGTTTTATTTTGAAAATTGACCTGATTCTCTATGCCATTCCTGTGTTTGACTTCCTGTCTGAGTCAATCTGCCCTGCGCAGCTTGACGCGGCTTCCTCAAAATAGACTCGGCACGTATTCTCCAGGGAGCAGAGCCTGAGAGCCGCTCCTAAAAGCGGCGTGCCTGGTGGAATCTCAAGCATTGTCTCGAATGAGCACGATCAGCTGTGGCGGCTGCATCACAGCTGGACACAGACATGCTCAGGGGAAGTCACACTGAACTAAAATGAAATGAGGGCACACAATTTAGATAAATAACATAAATATAATATCATATTTCTTTCACAGGGATGGGAAAATAATAAAGGAAATATAATAATTAATAATTATTATACAATATACAGTAATTATTATTTTAAGGGGTTTTGAGATGAAATTTGGTTGTGCTTGAGCAGCCCTAAAAAGAGCCTTCTGCACGCTCTATGCAGGCTGCCCACCTTGCCTAAACCAAACGGAGTATTTACAGTTGGTAAGAGCACGTCTGACACAGACAATCTCCTGTTCTGTGCTGCATGTGTGAAACAGCATATGAGATAATCATATGAAATCGGCTTAAGATAGTGCGCGCTTCTTGTAGCACAGCAGAGAGTAAAAGCATGGATGTTTGTCAATGGATACACAATGACTGAGACAATGTTTACATCCCATCCCCTACCAGTAATCTACCTGGTTTCCTGACATCACCGAACCTTCAATCCCAGCTCAACAAAACATGCATATGGTTGATTTGGAATGCACTGGAAATGAGAAGTTGTTGAATAAATAACCCTAGATCATCGGTGCTTTCTTCAAAATGACTTTTTTCCCCCTCCTCATTACATTTCAAAAGACTTTTGATTATCTTGTGAGAAAGCATGCGCGTCTTGATTTCTAGGCAATTTCTCCATAATTACATAAGATGGGGGAGCATGCAAAATGACAGATGGGTCATTCTAGTGATCCGGGAGATGGAGAGAATCATTTCCCCAATGATCCTGACGCCCAAAACAACAACAACAACAACAAAAAAAAAAACAAGCAACAAAGTGCATCATCTGGACCACATTTAGCAGTCTGTCTCATTATTTTGAAGAGGAAAAACAATTAAACGAAAAAAAAGAAAAGAAATCTGGATCTGTATTTGCAGCAGAATCCAAGACTGGATGTTTCTGGAAAGGAAATTAATTTAATGATGGTAACAACCAGATGCACCCTGGTCTCATCAAATGGCATGTGAATAACACACCAATGGAATTTTGCGTGCTGTCACTGGGCAGTTTTTTTTTTTTTGCTTTTTGCAATCCGCGTTAAGCTTCTCTCATGTCATTTTTGGCTGAATGTCAGAGACAAAAATGTCAGGTGACATAGTATTTAGAGCGAGAAAGTCCACATATGCAGGAGGTTGGGGTTGGTGCATAGGTTAAACAATCACAGGTGTGTGAAAGTAAAACTAATAGAATGTAAAATAATGTCATGTAAGTAATGTCATGTATGTTATGTGACTAAACTTATTTAAACCCTAAACATAATCTTATTTCTAAAACCTAACCAAGTAGTTTTGATGCCTAATGGTGGCCTTCAAAGCTGGGCTAGCTTCAATCAGTCTTGAACAATTTCTTTACAAGAACAAACAACAAAGTTAAAACTTCATCCTTATTTTGCTAAGTTATTCATGAAGGGCTCATTGTACCCCAAGCCATCCTTCTGCACGACATTTATCCTGGGACAGAGTCAGCGGGTGGTTGACATCTGCAAAAGGATAGGGAGTGGCAGGGGCAGCACCTCTCAACAGGTGCCAATGATTAGCATGAAACCAGCGCTGCCAAAATAAAGAAAGTGAGAATAAAGAGAGGGCAGATACGTCAAGGCATGGTTAAGCTCATGTTTATGTATACGGTTGTTAAGCAACTCTGGTTTGACCGACACTCAAAGACGCCCAAAAGGTGGAAAATGTGACAGAAAAAGTACTTTCTTGCTGCGATCACCCATGTTTTATGCCAGAATTCCTCGAAGACAGCAACTCCTGGAACTTTGTTAATATTCCACCACCTTTCTTGATGAGTAAAGGGAACTGACAAGTTGCTGGTAAAGAAGAAAACACAAGCACTGCTGCAACATCACACTTCTTACTTTTTTCAACTGATTAAGCTTTGATCATGCACACCTCAACCATTTCCTGTTTCCAGCTCTACTTCCTGCATCGTGCAGAGTTCATTAACACAAAAGGAAGCTAATCTCCTGGCTACGACAATGCCGATGGACATTATGTTTGCATGCATGCACACGCACACATACAGTATATGCAAGGCCTGTGTACCCGAGGATCAGAAACCCAGCAGCGCTTTGATTTGTCGGATCTGGAAGGCCTGTTCTTTGTTCCCTAACTTTAGTAAAATAGACACACGCTGTGACTAATCTGCAGGATGAGGGGAATACGACAGAATATATTTTAGTGGCAAACAGAGGGGCAGGAAAAAGCTATTTCAGGAGTGATATGCTTCAAAGATAATGTTCCACTGTTACTAGGTGTTGATATTTCAGTGACAATTATTTGACTTGAAACAGTGTGATTGAAGAGCTCTCTCTTGGGTTGGTGGTGACCTATCAACCCAATGCGTCGATATTTGACGACCTGGGAATACGACTTGCACTTTGTAAGTTCACATATACAGTATACATATATATATACTGTACATTGATCAGCCACAACATTAAAACCATTCAAATTCATCAGAAAATCCCAACCTTAGACTGGACAATCTACAAAAGGCCTGATCACCCCTTCTCTGTGGCACTAATCATTAGATAGGTCAACTTCATAAAGGTCAGACTATGAGTCAGATTCATAGCACAGATATAACAATGGTAATTTTACCTCTGAATCCTGAACTGGCACTCTTCTATGGAAACAAAAGCCCAGTGTCAAATCAGTTCTCTTAAGCTTTAAATTTTTTTAAAATTCAAAAACATATTCTGATCTAATGGGTTCACACATAGCCTTTATCCAGCCCACATTCTAGGCCTTCACAATATGAGCCATGTAGTTATGGAAACACATCTTTATTTATTTCTGTGTTTTGTCTCTTTTTGTTCCTTTTTTTTTTTTGAATACCTATTGGAGCCTTTATACAGTGACAATCCAGAGTATAGATGCATTCAAATTAATTTGTCCTTGGAGGTTGATGAGACTTGACTTTAAATGAAATGCATCATTCCCTCAGAAGCTATACCAAGAATGTAGAAATTGCTAAATATGGTTTAAAACTGCCAAGAGTTTCCTACAAAGTGTGTATGATCGTAGTGAAAGAGGTGACAAGAACCCCAGAGAATGATTCAGACAGAACTAAAGAGGTCATTGTCTGTGGAAGATTTTGCCAGAAGGACAATCAATGATCTCACAAGTCTGGGTTGTAAGGGCAGGGAATGGCAAACGGAGAGCCACTCTTGAATAAAACACGTGAAAGATTGAGTTGCATGATTATTTGGGAACTTAAACTCTAGATTACGAAAAGTTCTCAGCTACAGGGATTGGGGAGACAATAAATGTTGCCTGAGTCAGCATCAGAGCATCAATAACATTGCAGGCCTTTAACCTTAGACCTTGCAGACCTCAGCTGTTAGCCTTAAACAGCAAAAATCAACACTGCTTTGGCTTCAGAACAGTGCAAAGGTTCTTGAATGGGATGACTCTAAAATAGCAGATTGTAGGTTGAGCAAATCTGCAAACAATGATGGGACAAAATCCAAAATCCTGAATGTGCCAAGCTCATATCCAGAAACACTGCACACTGAAGCTACTGCCAAAGAGGCTTATGAAGCACAGATTTAAAGTGCGGAACACTTATAACATTTATATAATCAAATATTTAAAAACTCTTTTCTTTGTGGTTGTCCAAGGCAAAAACAAAACAAAACATCCAAACAAACAAAACAGAGTGACACAGAACCAAGAGGCTGAAAACTTTCTGAAGGCACCCTATGAATGATTTTCAAAGCCATGGGAGGCAGAGCACTTCATTTTCCAATGTTGCATGTAATCATTGTACATGATAAGGTCAAGCACTACACTCACTGTGTTTGATTCCACTCAGTGCTTACGCTGAGACATGATGTGGGTATAACCACTTAGATTTAAATGTTCTACTTCCATAACCAGACATTTAGTGACAACAAGACAGTAACACACATACTTCCAGAGACATGCTCGCACACTTAACCTTATCCTCTGAACACTAATAAACGTAAAGACGGAAAGTAATTGGGGGAAGAGAGCAGATTGTAGTGCTTGGTCCAGTGCCTCTGCAGTGAACAACTGCAACTGTATTTATATTTATGCAGCAGATAATTAACTATTGATTTAAGCTGTTGAAGTCCTTGTTTTCTGATGAAAAGTAAAAGGAGGCCGCAAGCTGATAATGTGCAACATTTTTGGTCTGCATTGTTAAGGGCCCATCTCTTTGCTGCATGCCACAGAGGTCTAAAGGCCGATTGATTGCCCAAGCATTTTCTGAGCATCTACTCGGATTCCACTGACCCTCACTGACCCCAACGTACAGCTTACCTCAGCCCTAATTCATCCCCCGTACCCCCCTCTCCCCCAACTGTCACCCTGCAACTTTAATTCAGTTCAAATGATTTGGGCATGACGGCAAAGTTCAATTGGTTTTGGTGTCAGTGATGGGCAGCCCCAATTCCACGCTGGTATGTTGACACGTAGGAAATGGGACACTACCATTTAAAAGTCAACATCACAGAGACGGGTCTGAGAATAAGAAGTGACACAGTGAGTATTCAAAAACGACCTATCGGACCTTAATGTGTGCCAAAGTATGACAGCATGAGTGCAACAAGAAGGCAAACAATGTGGCATTTGTTAAAACGAGCAACACGTGGACAAAGTCAATTAAATCATTTGGCTGATATATTTTATGACTGATGCAGTCAACATGAACTTTGAAATTGACCCAAAAGCGGCTTTGAGGTTTGACTTTAAAATAAGTCACCACCTTTGAACAGCAGAGGAACAGAGTGGCATAGCAATTAGGAGAGAGTGGTTCAGTCTTTTGTGATGACATATCACCACCTTTATGAAGTGTCTTTGAGCAAGACAGGAATGAATTTGTAGTTGCAAGTTTGCCGCTTGTGGCTGATCCTGACCTTTACCTTTTTGACAACGAGAATCGGTTGGAAGACAGTTTTCACCCTTAGGGACCATTATTACTTGGAAATCTAAAGCCCCACTAGTGGCTCTTAGGGGCTAATGTTCTTGAAACCGCACTGTAAGAAAGGCGTTGGATGGCACAAACAACATCATTAGTTGTCAGCTGTTCTAAGGGCAACATTAATATTGAAAAGGGTCTACCGTCTTGGGAGCATGAGAGTGCATTTTGTCCAAAGGGCAGCACTTAACACCAACCATTGTCATAATCACCCTCGGGGAGGCTAGAAAATGGAAGGAAGTTACAGTACAAAAACACAAGAAGCAAACAAAAGCGTTGCAACTGTTTTATCCAAAATGTGTCTTTGTCAAATCCTCTGACATCTGATCTTTTGTTTCAGTTTGCCTGGAGCATGGGTTGGACAGGATGTTCTTTTTATCTGCAATCCTATTTGATCAGACAGTGTGTGCCACTAAAAAAAGAAATCAATCATTTGTTCTTTGAAAATCTCTTTGAAACGAGATCCTGTGTTCCAAAAGTAACAGTGGTCATCTCTGTTCATAGTCTTTGCACCATGGCACTGACTGTGATGAACTTGCTTTTTGCCTTTTTGGCACCCGTCCATCGGCTTAGTGCAGGAGGATAGTGTTTAGCCTGTAAGCATAACCCATCAGACTAAATAGATATTAAAGTGTGCATGGCAGAAAAGCACAGCAGGCGGAACAAAAATGGGCTTCTGGGGATTTGGCTGCTGTAGATTGATATAGTGAGGACAAGAGTAAACTAAATGTCCAATGTATTGTTATAATAAGTAAGAATATAACATATTTTCTAGCTTTTAGATCATTAATGGATATAGGACAATAACATTTTCACCAGTGAAGTCTGTTGTACATCATAAAATGCACACAACATGAATTGTTTTTCTGGCTTGACTCTTGCTCCATTTGGTATTCAAAGTGTCAAGTGAGCTGAGCTGTTACTAAAAGGTGACTGATTGGTCAGAGAATTGCCACTATACTCGTCACTACTCGCCAAGACAGTGATGGAATGTACATTTGCTCAAATACTTCAATTCAATTTTGAGATACTTGTATTTCCATTTTCTGTGACTTTATACTGCCACTCCACTTCATTTTTTAGACAAATATTGTACTTTCACTCTGCTGCATTTATTTGATAACTTTAATTTCTGGTTACTTTATTTAAAAAAAAAAGGCTGATAATCTGTCAACCGCTAGTATACAGTATCCTGTATGCATACATGTGAATATATGTAGAATTTAAAGTGAAAATCTAAATTAACCACCACACACTGAAATGCCTTTACTTTGATTTTAATATAAGCGAACAACATGCCTTTCCTTGGCATCTTTGAAGAAGCCACTATTAAAATCAAAAGTAATTTCTGTGTGTGGTGGTTAATTTTGATCTTCACCTTCATTTATTTTGGCTGTGCATGGGGAGTTCTGCCTATATGTATAATTTACTTTATTCATATTTCAAGACTTGACTTTCAAGTAATATTTGTATGTGTCACTTTTACCAATGTAATGTTTTAGCACAATATCTTAACTTTTAGTAGAACTTTCGGGTACTTTTTACAACACTGGAAAAGGGAAGGGGATGAGGCACTACTATGACAAACAGCTCTGAATCCCGCCTATGCTAAGAGTGTATCTGCAGTGAAAAAAGGAAATAGAGAAAAGTACAAGCAAATAGGGGCAAGCAGAGCCGTACCCTGTGGCGGAAATATTACTATAATAGCACAGGACAGGACAAAGGCGCCCCTCTGTTCCTTCAGTTTATCCTTTACCTGAGATTGAAAGGCCATCCCTGCAGTCAGGTGGATATGAGGGAAAAACAACAATTTACTCAAGTTGAAATCCAAAGTACATTAGACAGCTGGCGTTGAGACTGCCGCTCTGAAATGCCCCACGCCACGCCTTTCATCACACTGTCCGAAGATGATAGCATCTAGTCGGTTTCTGCCAACTCAGCGTTGTGGGGAAGTGCGGCGCTGACCTCAGTTTGCTGGGACTTTCAGCACATGATGACCATAGAGGCAGGTCAGGTTGGGCTCTCACTCACCCCACTGCTCATCCAGCCTGTTAAACTCCGCAAGCAACGAGGCCAAACCAAACAGGCAGGGGCCGACTGAATTTATCCTCAAAAGAAAAATATACTCTGCAACAATTAACATGCTGAACGGAGGTTACCGTGTGGTAACCCTCAGTTGCACTGTCCATCTCTCCCTGCGATGAGTTTTTCTCACTGGGTGGCGAGAGAGGGCTCCAATTGTGCACATATTCACGTTGCTGCTGTTTCTGGCCAGCTGGCAGTGAAATGTTCAAGGATCGCTTCATAGATGGACTGGATGCTGAAGCTGGGCTTCTCGCTCCAGTCCTGCAGTGTCCCCTTTAAGGGTGCCTCTCCTCTTAGGAGGAGAGATTTTCTGTCGGTGGAAACAGGCGATTTCCGTTCCGGAACAATGATTCCGTTGTTGGAAGCTCTCTTTTTGTCTTTTAATGTTTTGGGATTTACACTCCCATTGAAAAAAAAATAAACAACAACAACAAAAACACTATGAAATGTTAGTAATTCCCTCAGGAACGTCTGAATGATCCAACACTTAGGCTGCAGAAAGTGTGCACAAAGAGCTCAATAAGTCCACGGTTTTATGTGGTTGTTATAGTATAATAGTAGTATAGTAGTATAATAGTAGGAGGATTTTGAAAATAATGCCTCACTCTTGGACACCACAATCAATCATTTATTTTCACCGCCAACAATTCAAAAAAATGTGATTCATTATTATCTCTCTCCCTGTTGCTTCCTTCTGCAAAACATAACAAATCAACTGAGATAACATTTTGTACAAACATTCAGCAGCTTATATTTTATGAGCCACAAAAAAATACATACATGTAGAACCAGGAGAGTACAACTGTATGTGAGAAACTTTATGCCCCAGCATGCAACCAGCTTCAGTTGGGCCTGACTGAGATTTTTTTTGTGAAACATCGATGACTCGGCAGGTATTGAACCGCATCAACTTCTAAAGACGATTGATCTATGGATGATAGCTCTCACTGTGAAGTGGCATGGCTGAGAACGACTCCATCGTGACCAGCCAGTAGATCTAATTTCAAAGTTGAACTTGCTTTAACATGGCACCCATGATCCAGCAACTTTACACTTGCACTTTACATTACTATTGTAAATAATGTTACCCTACTTTTGTCTGTTGTGTATCACCCTCTTTGTGTGCCTGATTATGCCAAAATTCTCCAAGTAATCCTTCATGTGTAACCTCTACTTGAAGACTAATGTCCAACCAATCACATTATTCAGGTTCTAGTGTGAGGAGCGCTTAGCTTTCCACATCTGCTGCAGGCTCCAGGGAACCACACTGGAGCTCGCTGAAATCATGGATAGATTTTGAGACAATTGGGCCCTTGGGAGCATATTGCGTGATATCCGTTTGGGCACTAGAACCAATCAACCTACTGAAAACCTGGGGGTTGAAACATTTTCTTTGAGGATGCCATGGTGGATTTCTCTTTGAGATATCTTCAAAGTCAATGTGGATGCTTTTCTCTATTTTTTAGAAGGATTTTTTTTTTTTCTCATTGGACCTTCCAATGAGAACAGTTGCTTCTTACAGAGTGTCTGGCGTAGGGGCCCCTCAGTTTGTAGTCCATCTAAAGCTGAATGTGAACTGTAGACTTTTTTGAGCTGTTTAACTGCAGTTTTTACATTTTTAAAAAAAAAGTCTGTTAGACTTTGGTTACACTTTTGCTTACATCCAAGCCAGTAAGATTTGTGGACTTCACTGGGACTTCCTATGTTCACTGGGATTGCTCTCACATACCACAAATATCCGGAATCCATCAAAACGTCCGTTTAAATTCAGCATTGGAAAACAATGTCATTCAAAAAACAGTGAGTGAGTAAAGTGAGACTTGAGAATCAGAAGCAATTACAGGAATTGACCCAGACATTGCTTAATATTATGGGAATAAAGGGACAGATGTTGACGTCTAATAGCCATCAGGTACTTATACTCAGAGACCATTAACAAAGTGAACTGAGGGCAACTTCTTAATTACATCAAAGACCACAGACATGCCCATCACACAAAAATAACTTCACAAGAGCAGGATCTGGATTCATTTTCACCCTCTGTGACAACATGAAAAAAATATTACAAGTAGAATGGATGCCAGGTTCAGCTTGGTATTAAAATAACATGTGAAACTGTCTCCCTCACAGTGCGTGCCAGGAATGCTCTCGCCACCATGACCCGAAAAGGATTAAGTGAGAAGAGAAAGGGAATGAAAGGCAACAGATGTATGTCAGCCTGTCTCACTGATTTGTCTAAAAGCCGATACAGAATCGGTACAATTAGCACCTCAAAGGTGAGCCCTGACCTGACTTTAGAGTACTGACAAGTGGGTTTCTTTGTCCTCTTTGGAGAGGATAATCAACTCATCCAGCAAAGTATATGTGTGTTTATGGGTGTGAGGCAGAGGGAGCAAAAGAAGGGGAAGACGAGAGAGAAAATCAGACTCTTTGAGTTCATCCCAATTAAATAAATGAATCATTGCAGAGCAATAGCTGCATAGATCAGAACAACACTGCCAAAGGGTGTCCCACTGTTCCAGCCAGCAGGCTTCGGCCACCCTTGGAGATTAATCAAATACATGGACTGTCTGATTTGCATTTCATTAAAGATTTGGGTGGAAAATTAATGGGAAGGCACTTTGTTTTTAGGGGGGAAAGACAGCTAAATTTCAAACCCATCTTTGTTTGTGTCGAGCCTTCACTTTGTTATGTCACTCAAATTCCTTTCATATCATTGCCGACATGGCTTTGGGTTTCTCGCTGGTTGCTCTCCTGGGAATGGAAGGGAATCAGTGCAGTCTGATGTTTTTCTGGCCCCAGCTTTCTGTTTTTATGCAGACTCTGTTTTACGGCATGTGTAATGATTGCTTGTGTTCTCCCTGTTTTGTTGAGATAGCCACATTTCCCAAGCTGTACTGTATGTTTGGGTCTTTGCCAGGCCTTACGGTTCGACCAGATAATTCAAAATAAAATAAATGATGTGTGGCTGACATATATTTCTATCATGCAATGCCCTGTATCACAGTGCTTCCAATGACATGAGGGACAAATGAATAAATGAATAGATATGTGGGTATATGATGCCGCAAAGCCTATGCATTTATACAAGTATTGTTCTAAGAAAGCATCCACAATAATATCCATCACTATCATGGTTTTCCCCGCTGTAAATGTTTTTATCGGCTGCACACATACATTGTCCCATACACCTAAACAGCTGCCAGATTTGATGTGCACTATGTGCACAGATGGATAGAATTGTGATCTCTTTTACTGTCCAAAATGCATCCCATATTGCAGTTGCTGTGCAAACTCCAGAACATCTGGGTCACACCAAATTTGTGACATCCGTGTGCTTTTGGATGTATGCCCTGGCTTTCTTAAACAGTCACTGTCAGGGATATACATACACTTAGAGTGCTCTGTTTTATTCTATTAGTGTATCAACTTTGGTATATATGCACAATATTCAATTGTAACAATATATTCTATTGTTCTTTTATTTTAATCCCAATATTGCTCACTACTAGCCCTTGTGATTCAATAATGAGAAGTTCATTAAGATGGCATTTTTACAAAGCAGACAACATATAGCTTTTACCCTCCCAGAGAATTACAATCAGTAAAAAGACATAATAGTGTGAAATCATCCCAGTTAAAAGCAATAATTGTTTCTGAGCTGACTTCATGAGCATTGCTTGCTTGCCATCCGCGTTTTTTAGTTGTGATTTTGGGAACATTTCAGCATTCTCTTTGTGCCAAGCTGCATTAGTTCAACCACTCTGATCAAACAGAGAGTGTTTTCATCCCAGGCCTCTATCAGAGTTGCCAGTCTTGTACCCATCTGTACAAACAACACCAACATGGATGGATTTAAAACACTGATCCAGGTCATGTCAATGCCACGGGTATCGATAGTCAATTTCAATGAACCTGCACAGTGGTAAAGCTATTCACATTTATACACTGGCAATCAATATTATGGAACTGCTTACTGACCTAGATCAGTGACACGTCAGGAGGTTGGCTCCGGAGCAGTCATTTTTCAACTTTTTCCTGTCAATACTATGCCAGGATATTGGAAAATAATATTAACTGACAGACTGTTCTAAGTGAAACTCCTCTGTGTATTTTATCATAATAAATCCAGGCTTCTAGAAAGGAAAGTGGAAATCATTTAACACATGAGAATTAGAGTTCAGAAGTGTTGGATAAGTACAACCATCAGCTGTGGTAGAGACAGATAGAAACATGCAACACAATCCACCCTGCCAATGCTAACATTTTGGCACCAGAGCGTATTTGCTTCCACGCTCGAGCAAATATAGAGATTCTGTTTTAATAATTGGCCTTCTGAAGCTCAACACCTAATCACTCTCATGTAATTTCAGTATGTGATACATAAAGAATGATTGGAATGATGTCCATTTGTGTAAAATTGTTAAAATAAATAAATAAATAAAGCTCACTTCCATATGATTTCATTAACAGAAACAAATTACAGTGGCTGATGTGTAGCAATGCATTTTTTTTAATCTGTAAATGTGGTGTATTTGCAATTGAACTTGGCCCTGTCTGAACTACTGCAGTGCAGAGGATGATAATGTTGTTACATTGATTTGATAAACTTAACTAATTGTGCCTGTTTGTAATTTCTGATGAGAAGAGCCTGAACATTTATTACTATGGATTTCCAGAGAATAACTTGTCAGAGGTTGACTGCTCATACTGTTTCTGGGGCACTCGTGCTACAGAATGAAAATGCACCAACAACGTGAAATATCAATTTTAAAGCCAAACTTTGGCTCAGGCCATCTCTTGTAGCCTAATATATGTTATGCAAATGATGCCCGCATATCTTTATTGATCTTAAACATAAATTATCATAGATTTGCAAGGCACTCACTGCAGGCAGCTCATTTTTGACACTGGAAATAAGGCTCTCATACAGAGAGCTAATAGTGGCTTCAGATTATATTTTTAATAATATTATATATATATAATATTTTTCTCATAATAATAGGTGCAACATGAAACACACTTGGCAGCAAAACTTATGAAAATTAAGTCTGTAGCTTTAGTTCAGGCACATGGACAGGCAGGGAGGTCCTCGAACAAAGCCAGAACGTTCAGCCGCTTGTCTATAAATACCTATAAAAGTAGCCTCAGCTGGCTAGTAAGACATTTCCCTTAAATTGCATCCATGTTTCCCTCACTTGCGTCTTTTCCTTGCGTCTTAGTCCCTCCTACCAAAGATGCATGAGAGGATCAAGGAAACCAAGCAGGGAGAGAAACAACGAGGGAACATTTTTTAAGAGAAATGAGACGTCCTTTTCTCTGAAGCTTCATGTGAAGTGAAATCCGTTGATGGCGGCGGCAGGTGCTCACAGCTGGATCAGCTGGCAGTCGGGTTTAACAGCTGTTAGAGACTTTTGATGGAGTTTGTTTCTAACGCGTTCTTTTGCAGGTCGTCAGATACTGACGATTTGTCATGCGCCCTTCGCATCTTATCCAGATGCAAAAGGTCTGATAAAGACAATTATCAGTTACTTGTTTAACAACACAACATCTGCTCAGGAACACCAGAAAATGATTCTGGTGTCTTTTGAATACTAGAAATCATTTATTCGGTTAAATGTTGAGGGAGTGTGACTTTTGAAAGAAAAGAAAAGTACTAATCCTTATCAATGAAAAGCTGAAATCATGAGCAAAACTCACCCTCGCTTGATTAAATACACAGGTTTTGCTACTTAGTTTGCCTAGCTTATGGTGGCTATTGGTAGCTAATGATAGAAAACTTTAAATAAGTAATAGTTCTCGTTTTCTAAATAGAGAACATATGCCATGTGGGTGTGGAGAATGTTTAAAGGCACCTTCCAACAGAGCTGCACTGAGTAACAAAGCAAAGTAATTGAGTAACAAACTACTTTTTCTTAATATAGTAATATTTACTTTTTCAATGAATAATGAGTATTTCATGGTACTTTCTCAAAACTGTTAAAAGGTGCTACAATTCTTTTAAATATGGTCACTATAAAAAATAAAATGGCGAATATAAATAGCAGGGATTCCAACTTCTCATATACTACACTGATGAGGTGATTTAAGGTAAAAGCAATTATCTCGTATTGATTGGCCTTTTTTCACACCTACCAATTACAAGCAGCAGATGAGAAGTCTAAGCTTTGGGCTAATCAGGTAATGTACAGGGCTGTGTTCCATTATCTGTAACATCTTCCAAATGTTTTAAGCATTGTATATGATATTTATGAAGAGTAGATAATAATGAGCATACAACTGTAATTTTAAGATGTTTTTGAACATCAATTTACCCTGAGAACAGTCATGTAGTGGCTGCATTGCTCAGCACCAGTAATAAATATCCATCCCCAATACTCTCATCTCATCCTTAAAGGCTGCTTGAGATTTGTACCAAACACTTGACGCCACTACACGATGCTTACCTCCTTCTACACAACCAGCAAACCCCTTCACTGCACAATTATGTAACATTCGGGGTTAGGAGTTCACCAAGTCATTAAATGCTTTTTTTCTAATTGTTATTGATTGGGCGCCAAAGGATCGATGCAAATCTGAAGCGGTGGAGAGGCCGGTGAGGTGTGGCGCTTTCAAACCTGCCAAGAAAACCCCCCCCCAAAAACTGACACATGCTAAAAACTGACAGATTTTGTTTCAATTCCTGGATGGTTTGAGCCCTTTTAAATAGAGCATTTACGCATCTATTGAGTGCATGGTATGAGCATTGATTAATTTTATTACTATTTTTTTCCCTCTCAAAACAGATGGATTGGATGAATGCGTATAGTGAGGGTTTTTGTCATGTTTTATGGTAGCTGTTTTTGATTGCTGTACATTTTTCTGGATTGTAAAGCCGTGTGTATGGTCGCTTTACTGTAAATACTTGTCTTGGGCATTCCGATTTATATATTACCTTTCAGGTTGTGAAACTGACATTGTGGTCTCTGATTATTGTGGTCACACCTCCTTCATCAAGAGAGGCCGCCTCTGGGTGGTTCATTCACAGATGGTTTCTATCATTCAATTATGTGCAGGTTGGTGTCTGTACCTCACCACATGTTTTAAATTGTCAGTTTGTTCTGCTGAATCTTCACGCTGATGATGGCTTCTACCTGAAACATGTTTTTTTGCCCACAATAATTAAGAAGACTAGAGTGGCAGAGTTTTTATATGTTTAAAAAACTACCACCGACCTCCAACCCAAACTTTATGGTTAACCAGGCAGGGCACTCTTTGGCATATTTTATTACTATTATTATTTTCAGATTAACTTATTTTATTGTCTCCAAGGGAATGGAGCATATAAATTTTCTGCATCAAGTCAGAAAAAAATATTGGATTCAAAACAACAATAAAGAACCGTCTCTGCCAAATCAAGGCACTGAAAGATGGAGCTAAAATAAGCTGCACCAATTCTATGATGGAAAACTTTTCTTTCTGTATCTGACCTGAACAGTCATCATGCCAACCAGGACTTTTAATAACTTTGGAGAGTTTCTCCTAAATTAGTGCCATCCCTACGATTAGAGGAGCTACATAATGACATTGAAAACATTGAATTTGGCACAGAGAAGATACAAATTAGGCAGTTTTTGTTATTTAAGTGTTATTTGAAGCTATCTAGCAGAGTTTCAGGAACAGAACCATAAGTCAACACACTTCACCCTCTCCTCCTCTTTTGCTCTTGTATCCTTCATCCCTCTCTCCCACCCTGTCTCTTTCTTTCTGTTTCTCTCTATCCTTCCTACTACTACTATGACTCCTCTTGAAAAAAATGCATAATCACATGCACTGATGCAATCTATGGAAGGAAAAAACATGATTGCAACAAATTGAATAATGTATTATAATTTTTTTTTAAAATAACTGAACAAAATAATTAGCACCACAATACTTTTCTTCTGCTCAGTTCTAGCACAGTGAGGGAATTCCTTTAAGATCCCCCTTGTATGCAGCATTTATTTATTTATTTATTCATTCTCTTCTTCCTCTCAATCTGTCAATCAATCGGAGGCATTGTTGGGCCTAATAACAAACAAAGAATGTGTAGGCTCTTCCTTTCATGACTCATCACGCTGACAAAACTGGAGCAAAAAGCAGCTCACAGAGTGTTTTGGCGCAAACACTTCCTTTACTCCTTTCGCTCCTTTTCTTTCACGATTGCATAAAATTACAGTAAGTGGAGCATATCTGTCTATCAGGACCTGTCACAAAGAGGCAGTGAAAACTCATTAGTCGGATTCATCAGAGGTGAAACTAATTTTGGATTCCAACAAAAGGTGGGCACGTGTGAATGTGCAAGTCTATATTTCTTTTCTTTTTTTCATCTGTCTTTCATGTGTCATTTTGCCAAGCAGACTGTCCATGCCTTTGTGTGCATGTGTTTACGCCCTCAAACACTTTGTAGAAAACCAAACAGCTTATTAAACCATTATGATAAGATCGTCTTTTTTGTTCAAATGCTAATTCATGAGGATTGTGTGTTCCCCATTTTGTCTTGAGATACTTTGATTCTGCCTTTCTGACTCTTTCCCTCTCACAATGATTTGTCTCAGTTCTTGCTGTGCCTCTTTTTTAAAAAAATATATATATATATCCAGTGCTCTTTTGCTCCAACATCAGAGCTATTGAAGAGTTTTGCAGCATTCATGGCAAGTGAAGATTTTCTCATATTCTCACAAGAGAGAAGACAATAACTTTCAGAAAAGATGAATGGACGGCAATAACTTGTGGCAAATTTATGGTGATTTTCTGCTCGTCGAGTACCTCACTTCCACAAATAAGGCTCGTCTTTGCTCACATCTTATATGTTACAGATGATGCTGAGGCAATCCACGGATCATTATGAATGCTACATGTGGCTGCAGGCTGCCATCAGGATCACAGACAAAGCCACATTATCATAAGAAGCTTATGCTGTCGTCTGTGAGGTTTTTGAGCTTTGTTTTCAATATCATTGTTGCTAAGTGCTCACTGCTTTTGTATTGCACTACTGAGAGCAGCTGTCAATCAAGCGCTGGATTGGATTTTGAAGTTTAAATTCTATTTCACATAGGGTATGCCCTCCAACAGGGCTCTTATGGTGTAGCAGCTTGTCTGTGTGGACTGAAATACTGCGTGCGTCATGGTTTCAGGTTTAGTTGGTTATTTCCTTGTGTTGTATTCTAGTTTATTTCTGTGTTTATTTCTTAGTCCCTTCCTCTTGTTTCTTGTCTTTCATTACATTCACCTGTGTCTAGTTAGTTTTCCCTCTGATTGTCTGCCCGGGCCCGATCGATTTCACCTGTTCCTCATTGTCCTCCCTGTATTTAGTCTCTGTCTCCCCTTTCCTCTGGGCCAGTTCGTTGAGTTAGTTAAGTTGTATGTTACTTGTGTGCTGTGCTCAAGTTCTAATAAATATACATTTCTGAACCTGCCGTGCCTGCGATGTCTGCGATTGGGTCCAAAACCCCTTTTTTCCCAGTGTTTCCGGCTCAAGCCGTAACAGCGTGATGCAAACTCACTGGGACAGTGAAAAGCAATCTGTCCATACAACAGTATTATTTTCAGAACCCATACCTGGTTGAAAAGAGGTGGCCTTCTGTCCTACAATCAGAGGCGTAAAGAGTACTAGAATGTTGTACTCAAGTAAAAATACCGTTACTTTACACAGATTTTCAAGTACAAGAAAAGGTACAAGACTAAAAATTTAGATAGATACAAGTAAAAAGTAAGTCTGATAAGTAAAAGTGCAATTACTGATTTAAAAAAAAAATACTCCAAAAAGTACAAGTACACAAAAAACAACTTAATTACAGTAACGTGAGCACATGTAATTCGTTCCACCCCTACCTTCAATAGATCTCAAACAGGCATGCTACCCCAGCTTAAGGCCAAATCAGGCAGTGGCCCTCCCACCGGTGCCATTGCAGAATACCTATAATCAGGTCCATTCATAGCACTTGAAAGTCAGCATGTGAGCGCATGGACCGAGTCAGTGTTATTGTCATTATCACAGTAGGCTATTTTTTTTTCAGTTGTTTGGCAACTTTCTACTTTGTCAAAGGCACAGTCAATTAGACAGTAGCATTATACAGCTTGATTGCTCTTTTTGGGTAGTGAACCATCCATATGATCCAGAGGCTCTGCCTTGTACAGACAGTGCTGGTGTTGTGACAGAGGGTGAGAGCAAGAGCCTTTCTAGAGGGTAAAACCTGTACTCATAGACCCATAATTGGCTAATTCTATTCATACTGACTATCCAATTAAGTGTTGTGAAGAAGCAAAAACTCTATATTTATTCAAATTACAGCACCCAGAGTCTTCAACCATACACACAAAGATGAACATATTGCACAAGTGCTTAAATCACTGCATTGCTTCCCTCTGTAAGATTCCCTCCCTTGAAGAGGATACTGTTTGGGCATACGCGACGGCTTTACATTGCTGGTATATTAAACCCTGTGCTCCCAGGGTTTTCCGCTAGAACATTGCACTGTAGCCATGATCAATGTCATTCACTTCATCTGTCAGTGGTTTTAATGTTGTGGCTGATCGGTGTATGCATCGTTTTTTTTTTCTCTTGGTGGTAGTAAATGAACTGAACTACAGGTGTGCCTTTAAATTAGTTAATGGCTTGGCTCAAAACAATGCTGACCTGCTGCTAATTGATTGCAAACCAATCAGACCTCACGTCATCAGGCAGATTTTCTGTTGAATATTTAGTTTATTATCTACTTTTGTTGCAATTTCCCAATTGCCGCACGCAGTGTAATATAAAGTACATTGAAGTTTCTTGTCAATAAATGTGCTAACTAAATACATTTGTATTTTCTTATGATGTGGCTAAAATTATATTATTCATTTTTATTATTGTGCCTAAAACCTTTCACTTACACACTGCACATTTTATAATGCATCATCACAGGTTTTTGGCTGCTGCCAGGGTATAGTCCTTTGGGATATTTTCTCCAAATGGGAGTCTGGTGTCAATGACAATAAAACATAGCTCCCCTCAGGATCATTTCACAGTCAAGCAGCAATACTTTATCCATGATTGTGATAGAGGCCTTCCTATGAGTCTGCAGTGGCCTTTCTTCTCTTGCACCACTTACTCCATTTCCGTATGTCTGGGGAATGAGTTTCTTCTCAGTCCCAGAAGCACATGAACACAGATAGTGGATCGTAATCCACTTGCCATTGCAAGTGATTGATTGTTTGCACAGCTGTGAGACACCCAGTGGCTCGCTCTTCCTACAAGGCCCACAGGACACTTGGCGTGGAACATCTCGGACACATCGGAACACGCTGTGTCAGAGGTCAATTTAACTTCATATTTTAAATGTGTCTTTCTAAAATGCTACAGGAATTGTATTTGATGTTCACTCCTTGATCTTCAAAAGCGATTTGAAGGCCAACCCTTCTGGAATCTTATATTACTTTCATATTTTTCACTGTAATACCAATAATACAAAATTTCCCAATTATTTTATAGTTGCAAATTTCATCTTTCTGCGCTGAGAGACGTTTCAACAATTTCTGCAGCTAAGTTCTGGTACATTTCTTAATTTTCATGCTAGGACGCTTATTGTATTACTTTTAATAACATGTGACAGGCAAGACTCACAAGCAGATGCCCCCATAATATAAGCCAAGAGTGCAAACCGCTGTGTGATCATTTCTGCCTGAACAGCTTTTGCTTACATTTACCAATTTCCTTCATGAATATGGAAGGAATCTGTAGTATCCTTGTTTCCATTCGTAGCCTTTTCCTGACCCAGAACGTGTCCTGCTGATGCTCGGAAAACCTGAACAAGGGGGTGACAGCGTACGGACGCAGACGCACACTCCCCTGTGGGGAAAATTGCACTACATCTGTATGTTTAAAAATGACAGACCTTACAAGGTGGCCTGTGATAAAGGCCGACTTGGCAGAGTGAACATTAACTTTGATTGCAGGCACAACACAAACCATAAAGGGTTTTATTAAAACCACTCATTATGTTTATGTAATTTTAAAGCTGCCATGCAACATATAGACTTGCATTGTTTTCTCTATCGCATTTGGGCCTACAAATTCATGGGAAAAGCCTAATGTGGATGGCTATAAATGACACCATAAACACAAAAATGTTTTGATAGCACGCAAAATGACTTAAGACACTGGCATGCCATTTGGTGAGACCAGGCAGATTTATTTTGACCATAGGAACATCCAATTCCTGGACAACACAACCATACCAGCTTTATTAGTGTATGTACAAGGACTTGAGAATTCCAAATAACACTGAAAGGCTTGATGAAAACTGATGGAGAAATTTAGTTTTTATTTCGAGGGAACACACATAGATATTGCTTTGTGATGCATCATTCCTTTTAAAAATCTTTACTTTTTTCAAGCGTCACACACACACTAAGAATAAGATAAAACTAACTTTATTTGCAGTTATATTCAAACTTTATTCTGTAGTATTAAATAATGAATGAATACAGAAGAAATAAATCAATCCACTAAATGGCCGCAGGGTACAAAATGAATGCCATTTGATTGTATTCACACTGGAAAGACTATAATCATGCAAGGCCGAAGCTATTATTACCTGAATATTTCATCTCATATGTTGCCTCTGAGAATAATCACGTGTGATTGTTTCTGACAGTGTTTGTTCTTAGTAACAGCGACATGATGTTTCATGTACGATGCACCTCAAAACATTTGATTGAAATTTTTGCTGAAATTTTTGCATAAAAGTATGTGAGCACTGAGTGCATGACGGGGAAGTATAGTTCAACTCTGCTTGGGACTAGAGGGCATCTATTTAAGCGTCAGTAAGTTATATCTTTTCTTTCACATCCTATTTTCTGGAATTGCTTTGTCGATATTAATTACAGAAATTAAACAAGTTTAAATGTGCCAAGTGGTACACTAAAAATGCATCAAATTCCTCTGGGGCAACCAGCTCTGCTTTGAATTCAAGTCACTTAGCGATGATATGTTGCTATTTTTGAGGCAAGCCTCTCTATCAAACCTCTGTTGCACTTTTGTGGTACATTTTTAAAAAAAAAAGTTTTTTATGTGATAATCCATCTAAGCTTCACTGTACTGAACAACTTCATCTGTTCTTTTCCGTGCTGCATCCAAACATGTCCTCAAAATGAAATTAGTATTATGGAAATGGTTTATATGAGTGTTTTCTGCTCTAGTTGAGTTAGCCAAAGGTTTAAAGCTATAGGTTTAAGCCATGGCTAAAGGTTTTAGTAACCTGCTGGGGAACTATTTTAAACACTTACACTTGTGGTATTTTTAAGGTTGATTTCAGCATTTTTCAGACTCAGTGCATTTACATTTGACCACTTTTAGGCCAGCAAAACAAATAAATAAAAAGAAAAATATATATTATTCAGTTTTTATTCATTTTCTAATTTTGTTTGTGGTAGCACACGGAGGGCTTTGAATCACCATTTAGACCTGCATTTTGGGTAATAAAACAGTAACATTTATTTTTTTTAGGGGTTTGTAATTTTCAACATTAAATCCTTGGAAATATCCCAAAAATAGCTACGTAATCTGGTGCAAATTATGGCAGAAATAGAGACAAACGTTGGAGTTATTTCAGATACAGTTTAGTTAATTGTCGTGAGTTGTGGTTCATTTTCAGGGGACTGTTCCATTTAAATAATATTTGCACAAAATGTAATTACACAATTTACTGAATAGTGATAAATATGAAACGTTCCAAATAATTTTAAAAAATGTTTGGCATTAGGTGGGTTTCTGTGACGTGGCCTTCAACCTCAATATTGCTAAAACCCTGGCTCAAGTCATAAAAACTAGACTTTCTGATGCAGGTTCTGCTGGAGGTTAGGTAAATGTAAAACTATGAAAGGCTTTGCTGTTTTGCATGGAAAACCAAGCATGACAAATCTCAATCTGTACTCAAGCACAAAACGGATCATTTCCACTGCTTATGAAGGTGTCAGACGAGCCTTTTTAGCGGCATTAGCATGTGCCATCGCGACTAAATGTTGTGTGATATATTTATGAAAAAAACCCTGCACATCTGCACATAGGACATTTTAATTTTGCATTGTCAAAGTTCACCTCGCTTGCGAAAATTGAAACATGACTGATCAAGCACCCAGAGACAGGCTTCTCTTTGTAAATACATCACACACAGTGATGACAAGCTGCAGCTGATGTATAATTTAGTATCAAGTCTATAATGATGGTGAGCATAAGCAGTCCTCTATAATAGCAGTGCCACATCAATATCTTCAAATGATGTCTATTGTCTCTCCTCCCTGTGGTGTAATTCAAGCCATGCTGTAGTCTTTGTCTCATCTGTAAACCCAGCAATGGAAATCAATAGTTTTTCACAAGATAACAAAGGGTGTTGTACTTCAACTGTGCTGTATCTCTCAAGATGAATTTAATCAACAACTGCGTGCCTTTCATTATACTCTAGCAATGATGCTATTTTTTGTTGTTGTGTCTGTTTAAGCAGTTTAAGTGGCATGTGTCAAACCTTTTGTTGCCAAAAAACAAAAAGAGAGCCTTACTTCTTTCTAAAGAATCCGTGAAGTGGAGTGTGTTTTCAGAGATGTGAGAAATTGTGACAGCTTCGTTGGTATAAATGTTAGGGAAGCCAGTTTGCTCCTAGAAGGTCACCTGTTTGAATTCACAGATCTGCCACTTGTGGGCAGGGAAAGTGAATGAACAACACACCCCAGAGAGGAAGAATGGAAGACGGATAAATGACCTCAGTCTCTGGAACTAAATGTCCCTGTACAACTACCTAGCCTATACAGCCTATTAGAAGTTTCTCCCTCTTTATTCTCTCAGCTGCATATCCACCTCATCCTCCCAGTTGTGTCCATCATGTGAAGAATGCAGGGAGGAGTGGACAGCCCATTCTCAGTCCATGGGGAAATAAACAAAGCATTTGTGACTGGGTTGTATCCACAGTTTCTTCAATGCTCGGTGACAGGTTTCTCGCAAGAGATCATAGATATGACTCCTGCCCATTACTCCTGGTTTTGGATTGGGTCTCAGATTGTAGGAACGGAGTGAAATCGATGTGGATTTGTAACCATTGCACACATTGTACATTTTCTCTTGTAGACAAGAAATATCAAACTGTAATGGGTGGATTACCATGAAGTTCACCAAGCACATGCATTGTCACAGCAGGGTGAACTCTTTCTAATCAGGTTTTTTTGTCTCAGGTACTTCCAGGCCTATTGACACAGCATGGTGTACTTGTCATGCTGTATCATACATGTTGGTGCTGTCAGAGCCTCATGCATATGTTCATCAAAAATGCAGACAAGCCACTTTGATCACAATCTAGTGGAGCCTGGAGAGCCAGCGGGCAGGTGTTTGCTACCTTGACATTGTCACTGCCTTTGTCCCATCTGGTTCTACTGTAACATCCATATGCATGGTGTTTTCGAGCCTGTCTGCCATCTTGCTGCATGTCACCCCTTCATCCCCCACCTTCCCTCTTGTCACAGAGATAGGCACCACTGATGCTTGTTTCTATCTCAAGAGCACCTTTACATACCCTTGCAACGACTTCCAGCTCCATAATGCTGTTAGTTTTTATTCATTCAAGAGCTGCATGTGGAATATTATCAATTTCAGGGTAAAGTGCAAGCTCGAGCAACGTAGGAAACCTTGCTGCGAGAGGTAGCCCTTGAATATGAACTTTCACTGTTTTTGCAGATCTACAGGTCCAGTCAATTCACTGGAATCAATTGCAGTGATGAAAATAGTCATCCAAAAGTAGACTTTGCAATAAGGTACAGCTCAGTTGTAATTTGGCCATTTGAACAAGCTTCTCCTTAAGCTGAACAGCACTGTAACAGACTGTCATGTTGATGTCATCCAGAGACAAACTCTCCACAGACAGTGAATAATGTACCAAGGAGTTTTGGGGTGGATTTTTCCTTCAAGACATTACGTGTTTTTAGTGACGAAATGTTCTTACCTTGATTGAAATAACCTAATTGTCAACAGACTCCTATAAAATGCTAATAAAGACTGTTACTAAATGCAGTGAGTGGTCCTTTTTTAAAGCCCTTTCAGCATAATGCAGCACGATAAATAAGACATAAATGCATGATTTTTTCATATGGGCCTATGATAAAATATCTTGTCTAGAAAGTAAAAATATACCCCCAAGAATCCCATGCCAATAGTGGAAGAAGTATTTTAAGATCCTTTGGACTTACTTAGGTAAAGATATCTATACAACAAGTATAGTTGTATAGGTACGTAAGTACATAAGTATTAGCAGCAAATTGAGCATTGCGTTAGTTCGTTAGGGGTATTTGCTGTTTAGCTTTCTGCCTATAGCCTTTCCATGTAGGTGCATGGAGGGGCAGGGAGGTGTGCTCTCCCTGCTTTGGGCTTTCCGTGAAGGTACGTGGAAGGGCAGGGAGCTCCCAGAACAGAGCCATACCGCCAACTATAACTTGATGCGAATGGAAATCTAAGTTTCTTTGACTATAGTGGTCCTGACAGAAATGTGGTTAAAGCATTAAAATAAGAGTGCTGGTTTTAGTCCCTCTGACTGATATAATATTATATATTACATCATCAGATTATCAATACTGGAGAAATGTGTAAGCAGCACATTACTGTTTTAGCTGCTTAAAGGAGCTTTTTGTAAGATGTGGCGTCTTATTCCTGGGTCGTGAAATACTGACGTTGGTGGGGCACCAACTCAAAGCATCAATATGTGATGACCCGGGAAACCCATAGTGACGACCTGGGAATGAGACTCAACAATCAACTACTGTATGTTCCACATTACACCTTTAACTGCTGGAGCTTGTTCGAACTACTTTATATGCAGGGACATAAATCCGAGGGGTCATGACATGAGAGAAAAGATGAAAAACAACATTCAGATACAGAATTTAGTTTTAAGTTTTGGGGCTTTTTCTCTGCTCGTTGATTTTTTTGGGAAGATGTTGGATCATTTGAACATGTAATGAAATGTGAAATGAGAGAGGTTCAGAGGGAAAAATCGCAATTTTGTGGAGCTGTCAACAACTCATGTAGACCTGAAATGTGACCCCGACTATACACTGCTATTTGGAAGCCAAAAAGTTTGGAGACCACTTGTTTTAGTTTTTAAAAATGTATTGCATTTTAAATGTAGTGGAGTAGAAAGTGCAACATGTAGTGGAGTGGAAGTATATAGTAGCATAAAAAGGAAATACTCAAGTAAAGTACTTGCACCTCAAAATTGTACTTAAGTGCAGTACTTGAGTAAATGTACTTAGTGTCTTAGTGTCCCAGGCAATGTTGTTTATCTAGGTACTGTTGTTTGTTAATATTGTTCTCTTTTTGGCAATCTAAAATAAGTCATACTTAAATAAAATAAATCACTCTGACACAATGCTGGATCATCAGACACTTAGGCCCAAAATTTCTGGGCTTTTCAGTGTTTCACCAGGCAGGTGTGTGAGCAATAAGCAGCATCTATATTTTCTTTTTCCCCTGTATAACTCTCCAGAGACACAATACATCAAGGTTGTTTTTCAAAACGGCAATTGTTGTGTGCCTTGGACACGATGCCAAGTGGAGTCAAGTACAATGAACGCTCAGCGGCGACCTTGGAGAATACTGCGTCTTATTTGACAAACCTGGATGTTGGTCCAGGTAATTAATTTAATACTTTTGGGCCTCAGGTAAAAACTAAATTACAGAATGCAACATAGTTTAGATTTGTTTAGCTGCTGCATAATCCAATTTTCTAAGTGGGGTGTTATTTATTTCTAATGTTTATTCATTGTAATATTCAAGTCAATAAATCAAACTGCGAACTAAAAGCTTCTCTTTGAATGTGTTCCAGCACTGAAAATCCTTTGGCATTGAAACTAAAGTAACTATGATTCCTCCATTATCCACCCACATTTGGTTATGTAGGCCCAACAAGTTGTGAAAATGTAATTAGAACACCTAGCTATTAATATGAAGCAGTTGGAGGCTAGTGGCTGATTATTCATTACCTCTTGTCGACACACTTGCACAGCTGCCTGAGCAGTGTGTCGCTGTCGCCCCATCTGTTTGGTGCTGTTGGTTAAAGTAAGCCAATAAATGAATGGTGGGGAAACAAGGAAAGGCAATACTGTGTCTTCCTAATAAAAATATTTCAAACAAATACTTTTAGAATATAAAACACTAGAAAGGAACAAAGAGACAGAATTGATGCATTGTCTCAGTTCATATTATTGTGTTCACCAATATTTTGTTCTAATTATGTGTAAGGGCTTAAAATGTAGCATTTTGTTTTGGCGGATCACTCCATGACATGTCAGCGAAATATTTCTCTGAGGTTGTTTTGGAACAGGACACAATTCATCATATTTCTATGAATGCTGGTCCACAGCAGAAGGAAGCAGAATGTGAAAAAAAAAAGGGAAATAATGACGAGAATCATCTTCACTTTCTGGCTTGAAAAGATGCTATTTTCAGTGCTCTGTCTCTATTGCCATTAATCAGTCTGAATTTTGCTTTTCCGAAATTAATGAGCTTTCATCATTAGGTTTTGATTGAGTAATTAATTTAATTGAGTAAGTCTGACAGCTTCATGTCATGCACGGTAAAACTTGAAATTACATGTTAATGCCTATGGAATGAGGAAAAAAAGAACAAAATGTATAACATAGATGGCACTCTATCAGAGGTGAAACCATTGTATTGAGTTAGACAGCCTATTACACAGTAAATATAAGTATAATGTAAGTATATTAATATTTGGACGTCTTCATTGTAAACCGACTAGATAGTAAACAAATCACTGGTAAATATTTGGCATATTTGGCTCCTTGGAAAGAGATCGCTATCTTAAAATGGAAAATCAGTGGATGCATCTCTGTTATCTCTCTATGTTACACTGCATGCATAAGAGCACTGGGACTGATTTTGAAGGATAAAGATGACATTATTCTTGATTTTTCTTGTCAACAAGTCCCACAAAGAGACCTTCTTCTGATACACTGAGCCCCAAGCCAAAACGTAAATATTTGAAAACAATGCAAATATTCAAAGAAAGTGCTTAATAATGCTCTAACCCATGTTGTGGGCATTGTATTTAACAAATTTACTCAAACAAGGGTACATGCGCACACGTTGGGGGCTATGCACACGTGGATTAACACACGCAAGGCACGTGTGTGGGTATTTATGGCAATGTGGCAGCAGTAATTTTAGCAGTTTTGGAACAATTATGGAGCTCTACAGGAATAAGACTTCAGGATATGTGTTATATGGATACACAGACATCTTGGTGTTGTGCAAGTTCATTGTTGGGTTTGGTCTTTTAATGGGATTTGCCGACAATAGATTATAGACAGACTTTTCACAAGCTTTTACAACTTTCCACATTAGGTCGACAGAGTGCATCTTAATCTCCTCTATCAAGATAAAAATGACACACGCTGTGCTGTTGTGAGGACAGAGATATTTCCTTTGGCATTTCTGCCTGAGATGCTGAGGTGTATATAAACTCATCTTAATTTGAATCCAAGAGTAGAGACATAACAAATAAACATACACGAGCCATTTTTCTCAAGGGTCAACCGGGGTTACGAATGCGCATCATTTACAGTACTTGTATTTCAGTTGTATTATATTTTTCGATGTAATTTGTAGCAGCTACTGTATGAATAAAACGCATGGCATAACTGAAGGATACACTAACAAGCAAGATGAATATTGCATAAGCGTCTACTTCCTTGTAGTTAAAGGTTATGTGGAAAACCGAGTTAAAAGGTAGAAAACAATGCGAACATGACCTGCTTTGGCACTGCAAAGTCACAATGGGTGCATAAGAAAATATAATGGTTCATATCTTCGGATTATGGATGCCAAAACTCAGAGAAGCTGTTTTTTGGGGGGGTTCCCCCCCTCCCCCCTTCTTGCTCTTTCACATCACATTCTTTCATTTTTAATTAATCTCTAGGTTTAAGCTTGGGAAGTCTCACAAACCAATTAAATACAGTCGGTCCTCTGCCTCGAGTTGTTCATCAACTCAGAACCTCAAATACTCTGCCCGTAAAAAGCAGCAGTGTGCATGCATGTGTGTGTAACTGAGTGTGTGCGCGTGTAGCTCTGCTTCAACCTCTTGGAACCTTCAAAGGAATAAAACACGTGGAAATCTATCTTGCTTAAAATTCCGGAGGGGAGATACAGGCACTGTTCCATAAGAGGCAAGGCCAGATATGATTGTCCGAAGCAGAGACTTTGTGAGTGCCTCCACCATTTGAATCCATCACGCTAAATCATTTCTAATGCTGTTGACTAGGGGGTGATTTTCACTGCAGTCGACATCAAAGGATGATGCACTTCACAGAATATTGGTGTCGATTTGCCTATTGGTTCCTGGAAAGAATCAGAATCTTGACCTTCATCAGTTTGGAGGAAAATGAATGCATGCATTTTAGACCTTGCTTAGCACCCAGGCGACCACTTTCCTCTCTCGATGACAAGGTGGTTTCAAGAAATGTCCACTTTATTATATTTCTTTGTCTTTTTTTTCAGCCATGCTAGCTGTGTTAGTGGCTCTATGGCGATGTTCGTCTTTTAGATGCTGAGTTGTTCATGAAATATCTCAACAACTACTTGATGGATCGCCGTGAGATTCTGTACAGACATTCATTGTCCATAAAGGACGAATCCTACCAACTTTGTTGATCCTCTGTCTCTCTAAAGCCACCTGACTTTTCCTCTTCACCACCATGGGGTTGACGTTTGTATTTAAAGTGAAATGTCTCAACAACTATTGGATGGAAGGCCATGCATTTTGGTAAAAATATGCATGTCCACCTCAGGATGAATTGCAATCACTTTGGTTTCACCTAGCTCCATCATAATGCCAAAATTTCATGTATCCCATACCCATATATTTTGGCGCTTAGCCTTTTAAAAACATTTCCTCTACAGTCAGAATTATTTTCTTTCCCCTTGCCGCACACATAAAGGAAGGCATACACCTTTGATATCGGGACCACCCCAATAGCAGCGGTTTCCAGACCTTAGTCGGGGAGCAGAAGGGATCTTTCTTTTCCCCTGGAAGAAGTCGATTCTCGCCATACTCTCTTTTCCTCCTGCTCCATTCCAACCAGCACCACTCTCTTCACCACATGAAAAACCCGATTTTTGGCCCTGTTAAAGCCTGCAAATCTCCATAATACCCACAGTTAATGGCTGTTAAAAGCAAAAATATGGAATATTATTTACTCGTCTCTACACTTTGTGTATGCCATGCATGCACACTTCGTCCCTCTTTATGCTATATCACCAGACTCTCTAAAGGCTTTCCACCAGAAAACTCTTCATATAACCGCCCAAATGCTATTACAAGGTGGTTATCACTTTCCATGTACATAAATGTGGGACCAAATACACAAATTATAGGAATTTATATATATATATAGGAATATATATGAATATATATATATATGAATATATATTCCCTGTTCCTCTGCCAGATTGTCTTTGTTCATGTTCATCCTTGTGTGCGCATTGCTTTCCTGCATTCTTCTCTTCTATTGTTTGTTCCGATGGTTTTGAAGTTTAATTGCATTTTTTTTTTTTTGTATTATTGCCAACTACCTTTGCCTGGATTTGTTTTCATTGTTCAGATTGACCTCCTGTGTATCCTGTGTGTATCTAGGACGCAGGTATCCTGCATCTCATGAGTCTCTGTGTTTCCCAGAATCATCACGGTTCCTTTAGAATTAATAACACATCGATATGCATTTAAGGTAACACAATAAAACATGGTGTTATTATCATCATGTTCCAAATGCAGTGTGCTGTTTTCCAATCCTGGTGCTCTCTGAAACATTCAGGAATGTCTTAATTGAAGGCACATTAAAGGGGGCTAATGACATTTTAAAGTGTGTAAGTTGGACAACAAAGACATATCTGTCATAATAAATAAATAAATAACATCCTATGCAAGAAAACACAGGGAGGGTAAAACTGTAAAAGTGATACTGTAGCAGAAATGTGCCTGTCTAAAAAGTGGTCACACGCTTGATGTGAACTGTATTTGATGGCCGGCTGACAGCTTTCAACTCGCACCCGGCCTCCCCCAGCTTTTTCTCCCATTGTCAGAAAATATCTCATCTCCTCTTGAGTCAGTGTTGGAAGCTGGCGGCTTCTGGTTGAAGGCTGTGATGGGATTTGGGGAATAACTGCTACTCCAGATTAAGGATGGAGATGAGGATGACTAGTGACTGACAAAACAGACTTCTGGGAGGGCTTAGTTACTATACAGTATCAAGGTCAAGCAGTGGTGAAGGAATGACTCTATGTGGTGAGCGCTAGCTGTACAGACATGCTGAATATGCATTGACCTGCCCATTATGGTTTTGAAATATGGTCATGATGGCGTCTTTGCTGTTGGTAAAAGGCAGGTTTAGGGAATCACCTACAGTCCTGAGCAGTATGTGGTTTCATTTGAAGAAGCTTTAAAGAGAGCAAAAATAATTATAAACATACCAACAACCCTTTCTGCTGTTTTATTAGATATTTTCCTGGAAAAAAAACCCCAACTTATTTAATATTATTTAGCTGGAAGAGGGAAATAAATGATATAGTTTAAAAGAAGCAAAGAAATTGCCTTAATGTACTTCGCCTGCTCAGAGCACACACACACACACACACACACACACAGTGTAGGAGAATGCCCACTGTATCCCTCCAATGGTTTACATAACTGAAATGATGTGCTTCAGCTCTTCCCTGCTTATCACCATGAGCCACACTTTATTGCCAGGGCCACCTCAAAGAAAATTAAATGCAGCCTCATCCGTTTGATACCCCCCGAGCACATTTAGTGAGGTTCCATTGCTGCTGAGATATTGTTGAGCTGTTGTAGTTTTCAAACAACCCCCC
>JBBPCS010005920.1:0-10156 GCA_037974645.1 Hollardia meadi
TTTAAATCACGTCTGAGCCACAGTGAGCTGATGCACTGAATCATCATATTGGTCGTAAAAACATTTGGTACATAAGTACGTTCCTACACATTTCTTCTGACTTAATCAATGCACTTCTTGTTGTCATTCATGTCTGCTTTGTTTATACCCAATTGGGGTCTTTACCGCTGCTCTCCCTGCTTTAGGCTTTCCATATATGCACGTGGAAGGGCAGGAAGGTCCCGTAACAGAGCCATACCGTCCTTTTGTTTCTCAACACAGCAGAAGCTTTTGTAGTTTCTCCTCCGACTATTAATCACATCTGGTGGTAGGGAAAAGATCTTGTATTTTGTCTTGTATAGATTTTCCTTGCTGCAAAACAAATTGCCAGCTCTGGTACACAGAAGCATGAAACATTTTTCCTTTTGGACAACCATGGGAGACTGTGAGGATAATTTGCAATCATCTCTTTTGTTTTATCGCCCTTAACCAATAAATCATAAATTCATTATGCAAATTAAATTAAGTGCAGTGTGTTATTGTCCTCATCTTTCATAGCGGGGAGCATGCGGCATGAATGAAGGCTCTAAATTAAATACCGCCTTTCCAGAAACTGGCTGGTGGACAATCCTCACATGAAAGAGGCAAAATTCAGTCGTTTTGAAGCACATTGTTATGAAGCGGGCCTTTTAATGGCTATACATGTGTAGCCTTAACACAGGCTGGTATGTGTCGGTGAGTAATGTATTTTCCTTTCTGATGGATCAAACCTTTTAAGTTAATTTGCCTACGCAGGAAAAGGGGCTCAATCATTAGGAGTCAGGTAGCGAATGAAGCGAGTGAATTTCGATTGTCTAGATCTTTAAAGCAAAAACTCAACCTTGACTGGAGATCACCACTAACTCATGTGATGGATAGTGGCCCACACCTTTGGTTTCCACAAGGAATGTTACAACCTAATCAAAACATTATAGTATTATTACTACTGTATACTGTATTAAATCCTGTTGCTTGCTACCTTTATCAACTGTGACAGGCCCAATCAGTGTCAAATCTGACCAGATTTGCAGGACAGAACAAGAAAGATGAATCTATTAATAATAGCCAGGACGCATGTTTATACGTTGGCTATTTCAGTGTAGTCCTGCCTGTAGAAATTTCTTGCCCTGCACTGATATCAGAGTGGGGAAATGCAGAAAATTTGCAGTCGGACTATATTTCAAGCGTCATATGCGGAACATGTAAATAAACTTTATACAGAGTTCTACTGACATCATGAATTTTTCCGAAATGCTTGTCATAACGATCCAATTACATATTCCACTGCATCTAAGTTAAATAAAGATGTTCAAACGGATTTTTAAATGTTTTTCATGATTATTTGCCAATATATGGACTTTTCTCCCCTCAGTGGGAGCCATGTTTTATGTTAGACTGCCTCAGTTCACAAAGCATTAAACTTTTCTTCTACCACTCCGCCATGGAGGGCTAGATGACCACTACATCAAAAGAAACGGGACACCCTACCCTATGCGGCCACGTGCAAAACGGAGGAGTAGGGCCAAGTGGAAGGGCCCAGCCTCCATGCAAGAAAACACAAGCCTATAGCAGTAAGTATACATTCTTCATTTAATCACACACAAGACACGTACATACGCAGCCATTCACGCAGCTTAATCCTCCAGGTCAACCCGTTCCAGTGAATTTGCAGCTCTGTTCATTTCAGTGGAGCTGGCTGAGGGCCCGACTTCCAAGGCCAACAGGGGCCTGCAAGCGGCCACATCAACTCCAGGGACGGGAGACACTGGCTGGGCCGCAGAAAAAAAGACGAGAATGGGTCCGTGCCAGCTCCTGACTTGGATCATCTGTTTGGAGGTAAAAATGCAGGCCTATTGTCAAGCACGGAAGGTTTTCCCGTTCTTCACCTGAAGATGTCCAATATGTCCAAAAATGGGCTTTTTTAGGCACAATTTATCATTATAGTTTATTTCCTTATATAAAAAAGTGGCGAGAATTCAAACTTCATTTAGCCTTTAAAAGGTTTTTATTTTTCCTTATATTGATGCATTTTCCTAGTAAAATCCAATAAAAAAAAGAATCAACGGTACAACAGACTGATTTAAAGTGACTGTCCCAGCTGTTCAGCTGCTGATAGACAGCAGGTTGACTGTCGAGACTGTTGAGTCGTGTCAATACAAAGACAGCAACAGTATTGATTTCACTTTGAGATCTTATTACACATGTCCGGTTTAATCCCTCCTAATATGTTTGTTTGCTTAACGGTGTTTTGGTCGTACTACAGTGGCGCGGGTAAACAAGTATCAAATGTGTGTGTGTGTACATGAGAGAAGAAGAGGTTTAATGATTATTTACCCCATTTTTCTGTTCAATAAAGCCTCAACTTTTCAGATGAACAACTTTTTTTGACACGATCCAAACTGGAATTACAGATTGGCAGTGTCACTTTATCACTGTGGTACTCGCTTTATATCTCTTTCATGAGTTTCTGAATCAGCTCTCTTTGAGGTTTCAATGAAGAGATCATTTCATCAGTTAGTAGCAGTGGTGAGTAAACTTTATGCTGTAACACTGCAATCAATCAAACAACACAAAAACCCTTCATCTCAACTTGTTCAATGATTCAAACAAGATCAAAACATTCTTTTGTCTTTTGCCATTTAACTACCATACATATCTTTCTCTCAAATAAGGTTCCATGGTTGATGGGGAATAACTTTGCCTCCAGAAACTCAGAGGAAGATTGTGTGATATGAATTTATCCAACCAGCAAGGTGCATCAACAGCAAATTAAAAAGGGAATAGATATAAGAAACTGCTTCTTCTCACTAAAATATACATCTAAAATAAGGGAAAATAACTATCTTTAGTGTAAGCTTGTCTGCAGCACAGGCACCTATTTGAGAACATGTGGCAGTGAGCTTAGACAGAGAGCGAGTTGTGAAATTAGTGGGTTAGAAAAATGAATGAGTTTGTAAGTGAAGTGACTGAACAAGTGAAAAAGAATAGTTAGGGAAGTGAGTGGGTGAGCGAGTGGGTGAGCAAACAGCGGAGTGAAGCAGTGAGCGAATCACGGAACGACCAGCAAGCCGTGGAAGTTGAATTCTGATGCCGACACGTGCAGCCTCAGCATGCTGCAAGTCATCTCCTACTGAGTTCACAGTGGAGCCATCCAGCTGTGGTACCCAGCTTGTCAATACAGCCCGCTTTGTTGAGGCGGCATCTCATGCTTCGTGTTCGAAATGAAAAAAAACAACAAACCCTGTCGCCTTCCCGCAGGGAAATAGAAGGGATGTGATACCAACACACGGTAGCATTGATAGCATTAAATATTTAGAATTTCCTCTCTCGGGGTGCACATAAAAGTGTGCACAAATCATGTGTGTCTGTGTTTGTTCTATAAAGAAATGCTGTCCTATTCTGTCACAGGCAATCTGCCCTGTCCATGTGTCAACTGACGTTTAAAAAATAGCAAAAAGTAGCGATTGAATGAAAGAAAGTGAAATAAATTGTGGGAAAATGAGAGGGTCAGAGAGAATGACAGAAAGTCCAATAAAATGTCAGAGGGATGCAGCTGCAGAAAAAAGAGAGCTACGCTACTTTTGATGTTTTTCAGGCGGAGAGGTGACTCTAGTTGACTGCACAGCAGAGAATAATAATACAGCGCTCGAGTAGCTGCAGCATCAGTGCAGCGTTACATAAGACTTTGTCACAGATCCTTCTATTCTTCCATTCAGGCCAAAGCCTGAAAAAGCACATTCATATTTCTGCTCCCACTGCACAGTGAGATCTCTGCCACTCTGAAAATTACTTTGAAATGGTATTAAATCGTTTAAAAGTGTTCCAGTGCAGAGCTGTGGTCTCACATCTATAAGTGTTACATTAGAGCTGTGGGAAACAAGTGATGAAAGGAAGCTGATTGGAGTATTTGACATGTGACATGTTTGACCAACCAGTCCAGACAGCATGAACATGGGCACTTTTTTTCTGTTCTTACCAGGGTTGTTTGAATTTTTAGCTTGGTGAACATTTCCAATCTAATCTAATTTAGGCTACTGCACACTACAACACTTTAAAGCTGCATTAACAGATTTTTGTTTGTTTTTGGCCACTTTTGACGAGTTGAAAAAGCTGTCAAAGCTGTCCAATATTCTCTTTTCCTTTTAGCCCCGTTTTTGTCTCCACCAACTTCCGATGTTCAATTTATTCACCTGGAAGTTGCTAACTCTTGAAATGGGGGTGACAAGAGAAGAGTTTTTGGACCAAAAAAACAAAAACAAAACACCACCAAAAAGAGGTTAAAAGGTTTTTACCTGAGGGTCACTGAATACTCAGGTGATATTTAGCTGTGAATTGACTTGGGGGGCAGTGAAACAAGCTGTGACCACAACAATGACATATTATCTCCCTTTAAAGTTTTGTTAACCTGTTAGCAAACCTTTGCCATCAATTAGCAGAAACACCTAGCTACCAGCTAGTTGCTAACATTAGCCCCTTTTACATAGCCTGTTCAACACGGGCCTGTTGCGCCTCGAAGTAGTGGAGGTAGTAACAGCGCTGAATTGAAGTCTGTAAAAACGGATTGGAATGGCCCGGCGGAACGACGAGACACGGCTGTGACATTTTGTCGACATGTTGTGTGTGCGCTCCACAACCAGGAGATTAAAAACCAGCTAGCAGCAGTTAGCAGCTAACTCAAAGAAGAAGTTGTGGAGAAAATGCAAGGTTCGGGAGCTACTTACTACTTTCTTGAGCAGAGGATGAAATCATCCGCCACACAACAGAGATGGTAAATGATGTTGTTCCATCGTTTATAAGGCGCTACTTATCGCGCATGTAAGATGTCATGCTAGACCCCGATGCTAATGTGTTACTCATCACGCCACTTAATTGCGGACCGCCGGCTTGCTATCTAAAATCACAGAGTGGGGCGAATGGTCTTTGTTGCAGCGATATTGTGCAATCTTTGTGTAAAAAGGGCTATTGTCTATCATTTGGTGCTGGGCATGTAGCATACAGTGGTTCTGTCCAGGGTTATTTGCTTAAAACATCTGCTTGCTAGAGTTTGTGTGCCCCCAAAAACACACCAAATCAATTAGCTTAAAGAGGTGAAAAGGCTGAGTTGGGTTTATGATTGTGATGTGGAAGTGTTACTATGAGTGACACCTTTAATCTAACACATAGTCATTCGATCCATGGATAAATGCAGCTTTAATTTTATGTTAAAATTGTTTGCACAATTGTTTGTCAGCAAAAAATACATCACTAAAATGTATTTAAAGTAACGCAAGTCTTACAGGTGTGTTTGCTTTTTCCACCTGAAACCTCCAGTACTTTTAGAAACCCTCTGTATAAGGGCCAATATACTGTATGTGCTAAGACAACAGCACCTAAAATGAGCAAAATATTCTTGCCAGAAGACACCACCAGGGAATTTGTCTGACTTGTAAATGAGCTACCTGCACACAACATGCTCAGTTAAGCTGCAACTTTCAGCGCTAGTGCAAAGGAGGTCTGTTGGCCCACCCACACACACGCTGAAAAATGCTGCAGCATTAGCATAATGAAAGAAAAAAAAAAACTGGCATATAGCAGCTCCACAATAGATCTGACACATCGAGTAGTTTCTAATTCCATTTTGGCAGAGAATGAAGAGCAGTAAGTATAAAGGCGGGGGGGGAGTATGTTAAATGTGCTTTGTATTGTGTGAAGCTCAATACCAGTTGGGGTGAAAGGGTACGTGCACGGTCGTGAGGTGAACTCAGCAAGTTAGCAGCTTCATCGCGCCATCAGTTCAGACACAGAGCCCAACGCACAATGATTATGGAAATCAAAAAATTAAGAAGAGGTCAAATACACAAGACCCTTGAATGTTTCTCAGTGAACTGAGCTTTAATTTGACTGTCTTGGGTTCCTATCTGGCTCACACTGTGCAGTCACACACACACCATATGCGAGTAAAGTTGCCTGAGTCGACAGCTGGATTGACTAAAAGCGCATCTGCTCTGTGAGACGGCATGACAGGAAAACCGTGGCTAAAATGCTTTCTGTGTAGACACACCATCAGGGAAGGAAGTCTCCTGGAACAGCACAGCCCAGTTCTTTGTCTGAGTTACGTTTTGTCTAATAAGCTTTCGATTACTTTTTCTAGTCAGTGAGCTCCAGGTTTAGGAATAGTCCAACATTTTAAGAAATATGGATACGTGCTTTCCCCCCCAAGAGGTAAGACGACAAGGTCAATTTCATGTAGCTGCGTTCACTATGGAGTCAAGAGGTCATTAGCTTAGCTTAGCATAAAGTCAGCATCTTGCTGCATCTTGTTTACTTTATCTGCTGAAATGTAAAAACTACAATATATGGTTTTAGCTGGAGTTATGTGCTGAAACCAGTGACATATATATACATCGACGACGCGTCTCCACTTCCTCCCACTGTATAAAAATGAAGCCAAAATCTGGGCAGAGTCTGGGCAGTAGTAATTGGAAGGGTGGGGCAGCGGTATCAAGTTCCCACCCATACACCCGCCCGCTGGGCTCAGTTGTTAATAATGACAGACATTTAAATAAATGTGAATGCATGCAGCCAACATTTGTTGCACTCTTCAGCAAGACTTGTTTTCCCAGAGACAAACTAATGTTCTGTTGCAGGTACAACGCCATTGCTCGTGCTCCCTCCACCTCCTGAAATTAATTGAGCACCCCAGATTGATGAAACATAGCAGTTAAGAGCATCTAGGGGTGATTCCTTTCATTAAATGTATAGCTGTAAAGGTGAAGCACCTTCTTTTAAGAGGCAGGTGCCTGTGGAAATGTGTCATCAAGGCGCCCGTACGTAGCGCCAGCGTTAGCAAGTTGTTTCATTAGCTGGAACACGCCTGTCAAGGTTTATCTCACAGAAACACATCGTTTATTTCATCCCTGGAGTTTCTGTGTAGGCAGCCGTCATGTCCCTCCACTTTGCTGAGACACGAGTGACAAAGCTTTCCTCTCTGGCATTTCACTTTTCCACTGACATTCAGCACTAAACAAGCTGCTGTGTGGAAGAACATGAACATTGTTTTGTTTTTTTTCTTTTCTTTGAGTGTGTGTGCCCTTCTGCTCCTGTGCTGAAAATAAACCACGCTCATGATTTTAATATGAACAGCGAAAGAGAAGGAAAGAGGGAGAGAGACAGTGTTATCACTCTGTTGCAGAATGTCTTCCTTTTTTATTTTAATTATAAGAGAGAATATACAGCATATACACTACCCTCTTGTATATAGAAGAGCATAGAAGGAGTGTGTGTGTGTTTGTTGTTGTGTGATGTAATAGAGCGAGGTCATGGATGGGAGCGCTGCTGAAGCGATGGAGGTCAGGCAATCAAACTGTAACGCTGGTGGGTAAACTCTGCCGTTCTGCACTGTGGTCCTTCTTCCATTTACTGCATACATGCACCCATGGGGTAATGCACTCATACACACACACACACACAAAGGCAATGAGAATAAATGCCGCACTGGCCTGCAGCCTGAGGGGCCGCATTGGTATTGGATAAGAAGATATGCGAGAGGTTTGATCAGGTGTATTCTCGCATCATAATGTTGATGTATTAGATCCATTAAAGAACACTGCACAGTATTTGTCTTTCTCTTGGCAGTTTCTAATACTGCCCCAGAGGAAGACTTAAAAGGGAGGCCATCTTGTCTTCACGATGCATGAACACATACATGAATTAAATAGTATTGAATCGAAAGGAAACAAACAGCTGTATCAGCGAACGGCTATGAGGGAGGATTTGGACTGCGGACCCGTCAACTGCTGCCCCCAAAACCATATTCATGTTAACAAATGCATCAACACATTTAATTTACAGTAAAAGAATAACAGCATAATGTTTGTCATGTCGTTAGGCCTTCAGGAGAAAAAAGAAAAACATTTGACGCCCTTTTCTGGACAAAGGGAAGACCTTCTGTGCATTGACTAAAACACTATGAGCTTATGCTGACAATTAACTGAACTAATAATAAGTGTACCGACTGAACGCTGTCTGTATTTTTCCTATAATTAGTATGAAATTACACGGCTCTTTTCAGGACTCTTTGGACCAGTCGTACCCCAGTCTCTTACACTGTACTTGGCGCTGGAGTGACATCTCTAAAATGAGCATTGGCTTATGACTCATGCATGCAGTCCCAGAGCACATTAGATATTAGAACGACTGTAAATCAGAGATTCATGACAAGAGGGTCACAGTCAATTCACATCAAAGCGAGACGAGCAGAGACGCGGTTAAATGTTTACACGGCTACATCATGCCAGCAGCAAAATGGATCATGACAGTGACAGGTGGCAGCTTGCTTGCGTTTACTGTGAATAGAACAGCACATCAAATAAAGCCAGATAATTTGGAGCTAACATATACATGCTGTAATGGGGAAGTCAAGGCGTGAATGCAAGCTATCCCCCAAACAGCGATTGTCCAACTTAGCAGCTTAGCTACAGCAAAGTGGGGCAGGCTAGTCAGTAAGCTTTTGTTTTGTTCTGAGAACCCCCCAAAAATCTTTGAAAAACAAAAAGTTTAAGAGAAAATGTTCAAGGAATACATGAAACACTGTGCTTGTCTGCTCTAGTGCAAGCTGCTAATGACTGGGGGTAGCAAGCTGGAAGCACTGTGTCACTTCCAATGCTAAGAGTAAGCATACCAGCAAACTCCATTATTTGGGGGTTTGGGATAATACATATTATTATTATATTATTATGTGCTAGATGCTTATTTTAGAGTTCAGGGTAACGTTAGCGGCTCTGTCCGGCTCTGTATTGGTTTGGAATTGCTGACAACGCCAACTTTTTTACCCGTGACCTGTGAATTTTAGCCTTTCATCTTTTCTACATTACACAGTCCTGACGTAACATCATGTATGTGACCATTAAATGCGTATTCAAGACTTTTTTAACAGGGTTTTCACACTAATCGGTGTTATCAACCAGCTCACAAAATTTGATATTAGCTAGCTAGCTAGAGGGGCTAAAATCTCCCAGTAACAAATAGCCTCATCATTTTAGCTAACAAAGTTGACAGCCGCTGGCTAGAAATGGGGTAACGTTTCTAACTTTCCAATGCAACATCCTAACATGGTTTTGTGTGGTTGTGAAACTTCCATCAACTGAAGTAAAACAGGCTTAATTCTGCACTGAATGAACAGTAAGTGTTATGAGAAAACTAAATGTGAGACTGGATAAAGAGCCCTTCCCATCATGAAGTCTACATTTCACCAGCCCGTTCCCCTCGTGGATCGACTCTCATGAGAGCCCTCATCCCCATTTCCTCGTCAAATGAGACTCATGTGTGATTAAATCTGACCATGTGTTGGTGTGGCGCTGCACACATTACCTGTCAGGATCAATCAAAGTGATGTCTGGCCTCCTCAACATGCACGGCTGTGTTTTCCAACACAAAGTGTGCTTTTAATGTACTGTATGTCTGACGTGTTTGACAAGTTTTTCACACAAAGTCCACTGATCAAACCTGATCTGACGCGATGATACGAACGCACCATGAAACAAAAATAATCTAATAAAACAAAAGAAGCAACAGCAGTAAGGCTTGATGGATCAATAAGAACCGATGAAGGATTAGTTTTTCAGCATGCTTAAAAGTTCTAAAGAACATTCTACTCTTTGACTGGGATGGGTTTATAAAACTGAGAAATCAAATCAAACGCAAAGATAATGCAACGTTTCATTGTTCTTTCATTGAAGATAATCCAAACCAATCTAATCCCTGTGGAATTGGGAACCAGCTAAGTAAATAAATGTAAAACAATGTTTTTTGTTGTCTTGTCTTTCACTGCTTCTGTGGTACTAAAAGTGTCACTAACAGCATGTTTTGTCTGAATCTACCGTGAGGGAGCTGTGGCAAAGTTTGTGACCCGGCCGCCATGTTGAAAAGGGACGCAGGGAGGAGAGTGAAGCCCCTTTTACATACTCTGTTCAATGCGGGCCTGTTGTGCCTCTTTTGCACCTGTATAAAGGTTACAAAGGCAGAATTGAGGCTCCCCCTCTGAACCGGCAGCAGAGGTAGCGCCAAATCGACACCTGTATCATATCAAACCAAATTTTATTTATATAGCGCCAATTCACAACAAAGTTATCTCATGACACTTAACATGTAGAGTAGGTCT
>JBBPCS010005921.1:0-10156 GCA_037974645.1 Hollardia meadi
CCCCCCCCCCCCCCCCCCCCCCCCCCCCCCCCCCCCCCCCCCCCCCCCCCCCCCCCCCCCCCCCCCCCGCGAATCAGGAGTCATCGACATAGACAGAGAAATTCTTGACATGGAGCAGCATAATTGAATTATTGCTCCTCGAGTTCAAAGTCCATTTCGTCAAACTGCTTTCATTGGCTTTGCTTTAGCCCTTCATGTTTATAGTGTTTGTTTTGCTATGATCAACCATGGTCTTTGTTAGATTTGTGTCATAGGTTCTCGTCAAATGTTGTTTCAGAATTTGAGGTATGAACATTTAAAGATAAGCCAACTCGAGTGAAGGCGCACTATTTCACAGTAGGTGGACAAATTGTCAAATCAGTTAGGTTCTCAAATCTTGTCACACACCTAAACTGTGTGTCATTATACAGATGTTTCCTGTGGAAGTCACCATATTGTTTTCTGTAGTCTGGAACCTTCCTTGTTGACTCTGTTATTATTTTGTTGTATTATTGTGAAGAAAAAGTAAGATATGTGCAGCTTTAAAGAGGAAAAACAGTCAGCGTGATGTACTGTATGTGTGAAACAAGCATTAACGACTTTAAATCTTCAGCAGTGCTAATGACATTCAGTTGACAGCAGCATATCAGTGAGTGTACTTCCTGGGATGTGCTATGAATTTGGTTTATGAGGATCTATGTTGGCATGGAAAGGTGGTTTCTCCCCCTAACATGTTCGTAAAGTGAGTTTCAGTTTCATTTTTACGAGGCTTTGTTGCTCTGTAGCTGGGTGTTTAACAAGCAGAACACCTCCTCTTTGTGTGACAGCTACCGTTGGAAAAGGGTTTTGGCCATAGTCAACAGTACTCGGCAATTAATACTGCTGTAGATTTCACTTGAAGTAGAAATGTGTACATTTAACTGTACTGTCTGACAATAATACACAATTTTCATGTGTAACATTTTGAATGCCTTTGAGAAGAAAAAAATGAAAGTGTGCACTTAAAAAGATGGTACAATTCATTGCATCGAAATCACAAAGTAAAAGCCTTCAAATTGTTGTATAGAAATGGGGGAGACAGCCAGGAGGGAGCCAGGCAGAATTTTAGTGAATTTTCAGCTGCCATTACGAATTTCTGGAACAAAATTTGGTCGCTATTCAAGAGATGGTACTACTGTAAATTCCAGGTACTTTTAGACTTTAAGACTTGAAATGGGGGTACAACACACAGCCAAACAATACAGGGGAAAATATAAAAAGTTCATCCACGAATATAGGGATTACAATATGCGTAGTGAAGTAACCCAAAAAACTACAAAGTGTTTTGATGCACGAGACATTCTTTTGGGCCACAGACTGACTTGCACCAGCTCCAGCAGCGCCATGACTTTTCACAAGGTTCTTTAAAGTTCAGCTTCTGGGAAGCCCAAGGTTAAGGGTTGTGAAGCTCCTTCAGTGGAAATAATAGCTATAAGTGACTACTTTACCAGAATGCTTTCGGCCGAAACGACCACTAAAATTCCGTATGTGTCTTGGATGCACTTACACTTTTTCAGGTCTGCCCATAGCACACATAGTATTAAAGTGAAACTGTATCTCAAATCCACTCACACCATGCATTCACTATGAGCTGCAACGAATCTGCATCTGTTTTTATCCATTCCAATACAGCAAGGAAGCAGATTAAGGGGTCGTTTGCAGTTACCATTTTTAATTGCCCCTAATCAAGGGAATTATCAGGGGTCCTCCGTTGTGTACTCTGTGTTTCCGCCGTCATTGTTTGACATCCTCCTGTTTCAGGCTTAGTGACATCACAGAAGTCAATTTGGGTTTCTAGAGACTCGAGGAGGCCTCTTTGTTCTACCTGGGTATTAGAGTTGAGAAAAACAAAGGTCCTTGAGGCTTTCACTGAGACTTAGCTTTTGGTAGCTTCTGAAGAGCTTAAGACTCATTGTGAGGCTGTTTCCTTTATTCACACTGAAGTGCTCTTTCCAACCACAGAGTTACAGCCAATGTTTTAAAACAATAATGAATTCACTACCTGCTGTTAATATGTAAAGGCGAATGAGGTACTTAAATTTTAAGTGAAAGGGCAATTTGTGGTATGCGTTAATGCTAATTTGAAATAAACTCAATTTTTAAATGTAGCTGCAAGTGGACAATATCAGTTCCAAGCAAAAAAACATGTTTTTAGAACTGTAGAGAGCTTGAAGAGCAGGCAAGGACTTTGTTCACCGTGGGACTTGAACCCATGACCTGTGTATCCTCAGATGAGGTGACTTTAAATATGAGCCACTGAGTGCATGCTCTGCCATGTGCTTTCTCACATTTTAAGATGACAAAATGTCACAGGCTGAACGGGAGCATTACGGCTATTCAAACTTACACTTAAGTGACCCACATGTTCGCCAAATTTCATTGCACTTGCAAAAGCATGAAGTGTTCAGGATAAACGTTGAGAAGACATTTTTTGTAATGTATGTGTTGTTTGTTTGAGGAAAAAGTCCATTTTGAATTGGGAATCAAGCTTTAAGGTGAACCTTGGCCTTGTCCACACGTACATGGGTGTTTCTTAAAATATGACTTTTTCTATGTGTTTTGGCTTTCATATACATCTAACCGCCGCTTTAGGTCACTGAAAATGGACCTTCCATGGTAAAGATATTCAGAAATTCTGTTTTCAGGTTTCTGTTTCTCTGTTTCTGGTCCTTTTAAACAATCATTGTGTCCAAATCTAAGGAGATGACTATAGATTTCAGGAAGACTCCTACAGTCATCTCTCCTGCGTTAATTAATAATCAGGCTATGGAGTCTGTACAGCAGTACAAATATCCTGGCACGGTATTTGATGACAAGCTGACATTTGAGCTTCAGGTGGGTGCTGCATTTTAAAAAGCCCGCCAGCGGATGTATTTTTATCGTAAACTTCGGAATTTGAATGTGGACAACACTTTTTATTGAAAATGTCTTGACCTGCTCCTTCATCTGCTGGTATGGGTTACTTACCCTAAAAAACAAACAGGCTACAGGGTAAAGTAGTTTCTGCATCAGGCTAGAACCCTGAAGAAGGCCCGTTCAGTCATGGCTGATACTAGTCTCACCCCCTGTCCATAGAATTTAAGTTGCTCCCGTCCCGCAGATATAGTCTGCCTAGAAGCAGGACGAACAGGCTGAGGAATTCTTTTGTCCCAGCAGCCGTTGGCCTTTTAAACAGCAATGTGTAATTTCATGTTTTGATTATTTAATGCTGAACGTTTTCTGGTATTTATTTATTGTCGTGTCTTTATTTAATCTCATGTCTGTTGGTGCTGCTGGCTGTACAACAAATTGCCCCTCTAGGATAATAAAGATTACCTTACCCTTACCTCATAACGCACCACACATTTTCAATGGGGGACAGGTCTGGACTGCGGGGAGGCCAGTCTAGTACCCTCACTCTTTTACTCCGAAGCCACGCTGTTGTATGGCGCCCAGAATGTGGCTTGGCATTGTCCTGCTGGAATAAGCAGGGACGTCCCTGAAAAAGACGTCGTCTGGATGGCAGCATATGTTGTTCCAGAACTTGTATGTAACTGTCAGTATTAATGGTGCCGTCACAGATGTGCAAGTTACCCATGACATGGGCACTAATGCACCCTCATACCATCACAGATGCTGGCTTTTGACCTTTGTGCTGGTAACAATCTGGATGGTCCTCTTTAGCCCGAAGGACACGACATGTATAAACAAACACAAACACTTGTATAAAGACATTATCTGCACTGGATACTCGTTAAGGCTGAGTACTCACTCAACCCTACTAGGGTGTCCTCACCCTACCCAAAAACACCGTTCCTTCCCAACAGTGAAGCTTGCTCCGACCACAACTCCCAATAGCCAATTTATATATGTGATGTCATGCAAGGTCATTAACACTTCCTACCTTCATCTTACCCCTTATCATTGGTAAACCTCTCTAACACTGTACATTCTGTTTCAGAAAGTGGACTAAAGTCTTTTACAGAACATGCATGTGCATAAATACCAAAAAGGGCTACTTTATTTCTTATTCCTCTCTGTTTATAATGGTATTCATGAGAGATTCTTTACACATCCTCCTTATTGTCTCAAAAGGCCTTTTGGATAAAATAATGAACTCACTCCTTTGTGTGATTCAGAGCCAAGGACACTTCTCTTACCTACTTACCAACAAAACCATGTTTTTGTTCAGGAAATGGTCTTCAGAATGCTCTTTCAGCCTTGTTGAATGGGGAGTCAGCTTTTACAACCGCTGAAAATACAGGCTATTTAAGTCTAGATTTGTAAGACTTGAAGCATTGAAGTTGTGTTTGTGTAACCTGTACTAAAAAACCCAGTTTGTTGGAGAGTGTTTCTGATGTATACACACTAAATACACACACAAGTGAAGTTTGGGAGGAGATGCTGGCTAAAGGCAAATCTCATTGGAAAATAATGACTAATGGCGTCATTGGTCAAAAGTAATGTAAAATAAATAACATAATAAATACAATGCTGTTGACAAAGAATATCATACGAATATCTTTCAAGTTTATCATCATTCTGATATTAGATATGAGGCTATGTTTTTTAAAGAAGAAATGTTGCCAATAGACTCACTATGCAGATCCTTGAATGTCCTTGAATTGTAATTCCTTAACCCATATTTTAAATGTATAACATTCTGCAATGGAATTTTCTAATTAATTCAGCATTGAATGTAATGGCATCTTTTTTATGCCTCCGCACCAGCGACAGCCAAGGCATTGTACGTCCCATTCTTGTGAACGCGATATCTCAGGAAGACCTTGAGGAAGTTTCTTTAAATATGGCACAAATGTCCACTTGGATCCGAGGATAAACTGATTAGATTTTTGTGGTCAGAGGTCAAAGGCCAAGCTCACTATGAGCTATTAAACAAATTGTTAGTCATAACTCAAGAATTCATATGCTAATTATGACTAAATTATGACAAAAAGACTAATGTCTAACAGGATAATGAGGATGAATTCATGACATTTTATGTTCAAAAGGTCAGAGGTCAACTTCACTGTGACATAATATTGAACAAAAAACACTTTTCTGGCCGATATTCAACACCATAATTTAGGGATCCATCCACGTTTTAGAATTTGGAGCTTCTTTGCAGCAACATTCATATTTGAAGCATTATAGTCCACCATAGACTCATTAGTTTTGCTGACATTGAGCTTCAGGTGATTGCCGTTGCACCATCTGACCAAGCTCTCTATCAGTCACTACATATATCATGAGCCTGGACAGACATGGATGTAAATTGCAACTTGATTTGTGTGTAGAGGCATACAACCACAAGGTTCTAATTCTAGTTTCCTACCTTATAAAGAAAAAAATATATATTTTCAAAGTATTTTTTAAAACATATTTTGTCTGTCCGTTTCTTGCCTTCCCTCTCCACTTGTTACTCCACGTTTCTTGGCACCTTAGGTGGGTTGCACTGTAGGACGACTGCCGTTGTGCAGTTAAACTCCTTAGTGTAATAAAAATGCTAATGATTATATGTGCCCCCCTGCTTGTAGAGTGGTAATGGTGACAGGGCTGTTACTTTCTATGGGATTCAGTTTAGTTGAGATTGATTTTTACACACACACTTAGCTAGGTAGCTGTATGGTTATGTATCAATGTCCCTGCTTCTGTCTCCAGCTCAAAGTGTGGATGAATAGTTGGTAGTAACTGTACCCTCCGAGAATTCAGCTGCCACTCCTTCCCTCTTCCTGTCTGCAAACCCCTGAATGCGATTATTGGATACTGAAAAATGATTAACCTCCTGGTGAAGGTTCAACTGTATTAATTCACTGCAGCTGTTGGAATGTCCTTGTTGAAAAAGTGCACAGATAAGTATTTCAAATACCAATTAGTCTCCATGTTTCCCATATTTCAACTTGGCTTAGCATGTCGCAGTGAGTTCTTCCTCACAATGGCGTCCGTTTCCAAAGACTTTATTGTATGAGACAACATTCACTACAGCAGCGACTAAAGAAACCTCACACAGAAAGACCTTTTCTTTGACCTTTAATATACAAGTTCTGGTCACCAGCTCCTATTTTTGATATCTCAGGCACTAATCCTCATTGGTTGAAAATGACATCCATTCATGCCATTCCTAACTGTTTTAATAATAACCCTATAAATACTTTAAAAAAAAAATAGAAATAGGGGAATAGTCTCCCCCAATTGCCCCAGTGCATCTTAAAATAAGAAAACAATTCTGTGGATGTTGTTAGATAAATGCTGCGCAGTGTTCTTTAGGTCAGGAATTCACCAGAAAAGAGTTCCTTGAAGCAAATTCACTGCACTGGAATGAAGAAATTGACACTTGATTATAGAAGAGTCTTGTAAGAAGTTAGTTTGCTATGGAAAAAATTTCAGAGGGTTTGTCTGTTTGTTGCTTCTAGCTAGCTAGATACAATTAGCCTGATAACGATTTAATTAAACGCCACAGAAAAGAAAATTATTTTCTTGTTTTTCATCTTTTTTTTTAAATTATCAGAATACTTGTTTACTTTATAAATGTTTCCACAATGGTACAACAGAAAACAAATGGAAAAATTGCCATGGAGGTGGACAGAGAAATCCTATACTCTGGCATGAGGGACAGAGACTAACTGTAGATGGAGCCTGTTCTCTAATAGGCTAGAACAATGACATTAATGTCTGTCATTAGGAACCACACTTGAACTGAAATAGGGAACATTGACATTGAAATATTGGATTGTCAGTGCTCTCTGGGATACAAATTATGTAATGGTGTCATTGTTTCTAAACTACCACTAATATATTCTTGGTATGTCTGTACTGACAGTTGATATGTATTGTATTTTCCACTGATATGGTATATGCGGGACAAGCCAATTCTAACAAGATACACAATTGTGTCATTTGTCAAAGGTTGTTTTCGAGTGTACCATAGGTACCTGATTGGAGAAAAAAATACGCAGTACAACCGCTGCTCTCACATCTGTCATGTACCAACCCGTTCTCATCCCAGGTCATCAGATAGTGACGATTTGTCATGTGCCTCTCACGTCTTATCCAGACATGTAAGGTACCCTTTGAAATTGTCAGTCGACATGCTAAGCCTTCCATGATGCACAACAGGCCCTTTGGCGTCCATGGCTGACGCACTAAACCTTCCATTTAGCGTTTTTTGGCAGACGCCCAAAAGCTTGACCCAGCGCGTCTTATCCTGAGGCACAAGGTCTATTTTACTTCGGTTAAGTTTACACATAAAACATCAGTGATGTTTTAAGTTTAGTTACAAAAAACACATGGTTAGATTTCGGAAAAGTGATGTTTGGTTAAGTGTAGGCACAAAACCTGCTTAGTTTTAGGAAGTGACTGGTGACGCTTGGTTTCAAACGGGATGCAAACTCTGGTCTCCTGGGTGAAGTTCATGTGTGTGGCCCTTCACTCAACCCCGACCTCCACCCCTCTTGGCACCTTTCGCTTTGGAAAGTACGTCATGCTACCTCATCTGTTCAAGTAGTCTGAAACTGACGTGGATGGCTTTACATTGCTGGTACATTAAACCCTTGTGCGTCTCTGCCTGACGACAAAGGGTACCTTGTGCGTGTGTAAGCGGCCGTGACAAAATGTCGATGTCTGACAAGCTGGGGATGAGAGCGGGCTACAAGTACCAGTGGGTGTTTTCTGCCCTTTTGCCTGAGGAGTAGTAATGAGCCTGTTACAGCTTGGCAAACCAGAATGTGATGCAAAGTTGTGATGCAAAGTTGATGTTGTTGGACAGGGGCACAAAGGTGAGATTATTAGAGGTGATTTAAGACTGTATTTACAAGAGAAAAGACTTTATGGATGAAGACTAGCTGGTTTGTTTGGCAAGTGTATGTCCAGTTAATCTCTCCTCCTCCAATACAGAACATTTTCTATGGCAACTATCAGGGCTAATATATTTTGGTTTTTAATCCGGAAGCACTTGAAAGCTTCTCTAAAACACTTCTGAAATTATGTTTGTACCCTATAGCAATGCCCTGACCTTTTGCAAGTGCAACAACAACCATCTTGTTGACAAAAGGAAAAAAAAAATTAGCTAAGGTATTGTTCCGCTGAAGAGGTGTGGCTTTTATTGCATTCAGCCTCTTGATATGCACGACTTATATCAGATTATCAAACCATCTTTAGTGCAGTGGCTGAAAACAAAGCCAATGAAGAGGGACTTCAGGGGCACCGTTCTTCAAATTGTAGATTGAATGTATATTTCACCTGGCAAAGGTAAACGGTACTCCCCTGAGGAAAATCAAGTTCATCACACTGAAAATGGAAACCGTGCTCCTGTTTCCCACTTTCCCTGTGTTTGTTTTTGCTCTCAGCTGTGCAGCGTCTGCAGGGGTGAAATCCTGTAGACCTAATAGGCTTATAGGATAATATCACTTTGTTTTCCCTCTCCTCTGTCCTTGCTCAGTGCTTGGTGTTTGAAGATGCTCCCAATGGCGTGAAGGCGGCGCTGGCTGCGGGGATGCAGGTGGTGATGATTCCTGACGACAACCTTGACCCCAGCCTTACCCAGGAGGCCATACTGCGACTCAGGAGCATGGAGGAGTTTGAGCCACAGCTCTTTGGACTGCCGGCATTTGAGTGAGCCAGAAGCCAAACCAAAAAACCCACGGTCTAGCCTAATTCAATCTTTGTCTCTCGCCATTCTCAAAGAAACAACTACGATAACCAAGATGATTTTGAGATTGATGATTGTGTTTATTGGATGCCTTACTATGTTGTTAGTGACTATTGATGTTTTTTGTTGGCACAAGACCTTACATTGCTTTGTGTCAAATGAGACATCACATTATTGGAAAACCAAAAGATGTGTACCGTTTCTGCATTAAAATGTCAAAAAACGACCCGACCTTTGTTGTAAATTTATATATTGTTGAATTTTTTACTGATATTATCCGAAATATTTCCAACAATGATTAAGCCCAGAGAGATCCTCAATTTTATACAAGGCAACAATGTGTTGAAATGTTAAACAACAAATACAACTCCCATGATCCCACACTACATAAATCTTTTGTTTTCAGAAATCACATACTGTGCATGTCATTACACCTTTGAAAGCTTTCTCAAATTCAACCCTAGGGGTGTCCGAAAATATAGATAGTTGAGGTTTAGAGATATCTGCCCTCTAAACATCTGCCATCATTCTAATAGGGTGGTGAAAAGTTACATTTTGCTACTGAGGTTTTTCTAATACTGTGAAAATCAAAAGAAATGTTATTTTCCTTCATTGTTCTGGAGGGAGAAACATATGAGATCTGTATGGATACCTACCACTAGGAGTAGATAAACTGGCTGTTTAGTATAGAAAGCATATGTTGGTGTGATGTGATTGAAGTGTAGACTTTCAGCTTTAATTCAAAGGGTTTCACAGAAATACCACATTAACCTTTTAGGAATTACAGCCATTTTTACGCATTTTCAGAGGCTCAAAAGTAATTGGACAAACTAACATAATTATAAATATATGGATTGTTTTTAATACTTGGATGAAAATCCTTTGCAGTCAATGACTGCCTGAAGTCTGGAACCCATGGGTATCACCAAATGCTGAGTTATCTCCCTTGAGATGCTTTGCCAGATGCTTCCTTCTTTTTAAGAATGAACCAAATTGTTGATTTGGCCACTCCTAATGTTTTTGCTATCTCTCTGATAGGTTTATTTGTTTTTTGGCTGGACTGCAGAGGGCCAGCCCTATGGGTTCCTCTGTGGCTGACTGAGTAAGTGAGTACACTGAACAAAAATATAAACGCAACACTTTTGTTTTTGCTCCAAATTTTTCATGAGTTGAAATCAAAGATCTAAGACTTTTTCTATGTACACAAAAGGCCCATTTCTCTCAATATTTGTTTAAATCTGTTAGTGAGCACTTCTCCTTTGCCGAGATAATCCATCCACCCGACAGGTGTGGCGTATCAAGATGCTGATTAGACAGCATGATTATTGCACTGGTGTGCCTTAGGCTGGTCACAATAAAAGACCACTCTAAAATGTGAAGTTTTATCACACAGCACAATGCCACAGATGCCGCAAGTTTTGAGGGAGCGTGCAACTGGCATGCTGACTGCAGGAATGTCCACCAGAGCTGTTGCCCGTGAATTGAATGTTCATTTCTCTACCATAAGCCGTC
>JBBPCS010005922.1:0-10156 GCA_037974645.1 Hollardia meadi
TGTGTGTGTGTGTGTGTGTGTGTGTGTGTGTGTGTGTGTGTGTGTGTGTGTGTGTGTGTGTGTGTGTGTGCATGAGTTTATGTGTGAGTGCAGTCTATGCAGTATAGTGACTGCTAATGTGTGTCCTTTGGTGTTAAACATTACAAAAACTACAATGTGCGTATCACAATGTCAGCTCTATTAAAACAGCCTCCTCGCTGAGATCTCAGTCAGAGATATACGCCTAATGAAGTCAGCCTTTGAGGCTGCTGATAAATAGCAAATGCAATATAACTTTCACTAAAGCTAGAGCTGTCAATGGTGAGGCATGGAGCCTCAGCACATATTGTCAAAAACAATTCACAGCAACGAAGGAAAATCTCAGTCAAGGCCATTTTTTTTTCTCTTCACGATGAACACGGACTGCATCCATACTTTGTCATTAGCCCTGACAGAAAGCAGAGTCATTAATAAAGATACAAAACACACATGCAGTCACACACACACACACACGCACACACACACATATACACACACACAGGTGCCTTAACATATCTTAAGTGAAAACAGTGCTCGGTCTGGCTCCTTTGAAAGCTTCAGTGCTCTTACAGTTCAATTAGTGGAGCCAAATCCATCTCTTGTCCAACTCCCAGTAGGCCTGTCAATCTTATTGTCAGGACCCGTCACTTCTCTGCTTTTAGCCTGGCAGCCCAGTAAACACAATATGCACATACACACATCAAGAATCAGACACACACACACATACAAATATGACACCAAGGCTCACAAATCACTCCCCTCCCTGCTGCACGCACAGAACATCGACCCACGTGAACATGCTAACTTAAGCTCATTTGCACATTAAGTCTATTGTGATTCAGTACCACCGTGTCATTTAAGTAAGACAATTAGCTTATTGGAATGGCAGGGAAGATGTGTGGCGTAAATGAGAAGAAAGGGTGAAGCACCACGAAGGGATGAATAGACTGTTGAACTGGGATCGATGATACGCCAGGAGGTGTGGTCGCGAACAATGCAGTGCCTCTCGGGTGGGGAGCATGCCCTCCCTGGAATGACAGAGAAGGAGGAGAGAAAGCTGAAAAGGTGTTTATTGGAGAAGGTTTGTGAGACAAGACTTTCGGCAGATGAAGGCACAGGAAATTGAATTACAGTGGAGTGAGATATGCCCCTCTTCTCATTTCTCACTTTGTACATCCTTGATTTCTTTCCTCGCCTCCTCTCCTCAGATCTTAGCCACTGAGATGTGAGCGGAGGAGGCGACATAGAGACGGAAAAGATTGATTGCGCACTGGATCATCATTGTGAATACAAAAGGAACTCCTCCTGCCATTGTTTGCCATTCTAGCTGTGTCACATCTCTTCTACACGTCAGATGCCGAAAAGAGGATACACCTGTGTATCTTTGCTCATAGCTCATCTGGCAAGTCTTTTCTCTCCTCGCTCCTCTCCCCTCGAGAGGCATCCTTCAAGATGGCGTCCTGAGATCGATTTCGGGGTCACAGGCAGGAGGATGGAGGAGAGAGGAGATGAGTAGACACAGAATTGAGAAAATGAAAAGAGTCCATGGTCTTTGTTTCTCAAACTAAGTTATAATGATTCATGAAAACCATGATCAAGTGTTGGGCATTAAGACCTTTAGAAATAAATCTTTATTATTTAATTGTGATGCGCTTAAGTGATTTTTGTGGGGCAGAGTTGGGGAATAATATAATCATAGACACTTAGTAAACACATGCTGAGGCGGAGCTGAAAATACTTCGGTAACGTGTTAGTTTCTCATCCCCGGGTCGTCAAATAGAGATTCTTCTTTTTCACGGCCCTTCACGTGCCATCCAGACGCGCAAGGTTCAGTTTGGTGTCTGGCAGACTGAATTGAACAGATGGCATAGCGTAACATAGTTTACAGAGCAAGAAGGTCTCAAGACAGGTGTTAGGGGTACATGCACAACTTTCACGTCTCCGGTCTTTTCCGATATCTAACCAAGTAGTTTTCGTGCCTACACTTAACACAAGTAACGTAGACCTTGTGCATCAGAATACGATGCGAGGGGCTGTGACAAAGCGTCGGTACCTGACGACCAATGATGAGAAGATGTTGGGGTTTTTTTGGACGGACATGAGAGTATCAATTTTCTTATCTATCTTTCTGCAGGAAAGCGAATAAGCACATTTGTCAAACTCTTCTTTTAAATCAATATCACACAGTCCATTCAAATACACAGCTGTTTAAAGGGACTGTTCATATTGATTTGAAAGAACATTTGCAGAAAATACGCTGATTCACTTTCTTGTGGAGAGTTACAGTTCCTTTGTATCCGCTACAGTAAGCAGCAACATTGCGTATCTTAGCATAGAAAGTTTGGGGAAAAAAACACAAATTGTTGTTTTAGCACTTTGGTGCATGTGCTGAGTCTGACATGGTAAAGCTGTTTTTTTGCTCTGCGCTCAATAAAACTCTGATTGTAAGGGGCGGGGCCTACGAGCATAATTTGTGACATCACAAATCATTTGGAAGCCAATCCTGGTCCAATATTCAGCGTACACAAGTGTGATGTGGAAACTTGAAGCCTCCAGTTCACATACACTGAAAATGGACTTTACAGTGAAGTAGGAGACATCTTGTGTTCAGCAGTTAAACTTGTGAAATGAAAAATATTTGCATTTGTATTCTGGAATGTTTCAAAGTATTCTTTGTTCCTGATGTGTTCCTCACTTGTTTCTTAATTAACTAATCGTTGGCTACTCTATAAAATTTGATTAGGAATTACTCATCAACTAAAGGTTAACTAGCAGTTAGTTCCTAATCCATTCCACTAATTTGCTCACTGTAACTACTCAAAATGTTGCGTCCTTTATTGTAGTGTTGGAGTTTTACCCAAGTGTTGAAGTATGGAAGTATTGAAGTGTTACCCAATATTACCATCTAGCTCTGTTAAAAAACACGCAAATGCTGCTCTAAACAATGCAAGAAGTATCACCCTAAAGGTCTTCAAATGATTTAATATAAACGCAATGAGGAGAGCCTGTTACAACTTTAAAACCTCACACACACACAAGCTCACAAGTGCATATGAGCCCATATTAAATTTCCTCACATCACCGTCTTTCAGCACCAGCGAAGACACCAAAGTAAAATATCCGCGGGTGAAACTTGGGAGGTCAGGGGAGACGTATAAGGGGGAATAAAAATGGATGATGGCTGTAAATGTTATTGTCCCATTAATCAAGTCGACAGCTTACGTGCCCATCACACATGCAGGGATTGTCTCTGGTGACATAAGTAGGTGGAACAGACTTGGAATTAGCAGCTCCTATCAGTGGATGACAGTACTGTAACTGACCCCTTGTCTCTCATCTATTTTCGGAAGTGCCAGTTGAGCCCGCGAGCTGTAATTGAGGCAGAGTAATGCATCTGCAATTTCATGCTGGCTTTGCTGTATTTTGAGGACAACGGCGGCAGCATGTAAAAAATTAAATAGAGAGACTCCTGTGTCACCGTGGGCTTGTATGGGTTTGTGGCTGTAGTTATACGCTACTCGGGAGGGCTGTGTTTAACAATGCTGCAGAAGCCCTCTGCTGTTGTTCCAGAGAAATAAGTTGCCAGAAAATCAATCAAAAGGAAGCATGACGACAAATAAATATTTATGTTGACCAGCAATCTCTCGGCGTAGACCACTTAAAGCCCCTGAAAAAGAAGGCAAACATTATTTTTTTTTTCCTAAACTGCCTCTCCAATCTTGCAGACAGCAAAATGTTTATGTATGTGCTCACCAGTTTCATCTTTTTGGTGACCTCATCTTTTTATGATGAGAGAGAGCCAGAAGAGAGCAAACTATAGACTGTGCAGACAAGTTTCCTGTGATATTTTAAAATAAGCAATTCATGAACAAGTTGTCTTTAGCCATTAGCCATTGTGAAAGCGGTCAATTCTTCATATTAGTGCAGTTCTGCACTCGGTTTTCTGGAGGCCTCTTCCCTCCAGGGATTCGCAGGGCCATGCATCAGGCAGGAGAAAGTGAAAAATCAGAAAAAGAGATCAGAGAGTGTGTGTGTGTGGGGGGGGCTTTTACACTGCAGTAACAACATTTTGTGCATTTTTCTGACTGAAGCAGCACAAAACATGTTAGCATCTCTTCAGGCAAACCTTTCCAGGTGTGTAATTTACTCACCAACTCCATTCTCCTCTCCTCCTTATCCATTATACAGATCTTCTGTCTGCTACCAACATTTACACGGTCACTGAGCCTCCCGTTGAGAGGTTTAAAGGGCTTTCCTCTCTGTCCTCGGAGGCTACCTGGTGCCCCCAGCAGGAGTAACCTGTTATTTTGCCTTCTTCTGCTTGTATTGCTCCACCATGCAACAAACTAAAATATCAAATATCAATCAGCCGAGAAGACAAACCACCTGCTCCCACAGTAATTTTAAAAAAACCTATGCACTGCACATCCCTGCACAAGAGGTTGATCACGAGGGCCGACTGTAAAAAGGACAAATACCACAAAATCAATACTGGTGATGTTCACAATAATACATACACTGCGGTTCTTAATGTAAAATGGTGAATGCTAATGAAAAGAAAACTGATGCTTTCATAACAGCCTTTTTTCCCCATGTTAACTGTGCACATTGTACAAAAATGAGTTGACACCTGAATGAGCACAGAGTGTGTTATCACCACTCGCACAATGAAGAGACATCAATGAATCATTTTATGTTCTTATTCTGTGAAGAGAAAGAACATCAAACACGTATCAAACACTTACACACTGCCACAGGCTTTGAAGTGGTCATAAAAAAAACAAAAAACAAACCATGATCAGCTTGAATGTGTGTTGACTGTTTAATGCTTAAAAGATTTAGTCCAGTATCAATTTAACATCTGCAGTCTCATTAGAAGCCCCTAGAGTCAAGGATGTTTATTACAGCCTATGATCATAATATATCCCTTAGATTATGAGATTTCTGACATTACGGCTAAAAAAAATGTCACAGCAAACTGCCCATTAAACTTTGATATTTGCCGAGCACGAGAAGTTAAAAGTACCATGTCACTAAATGATTGTTTAAGATTCCTGTGTTTAGGCTTTGGAATAACGGGACATTTGGGACATTTTTTTCTTAATCACTGCACACAGAATAGGTTTTGCAATCCTTCACAGTATTTGCTGTATTGTCTTGTTTGGCAGGAGTGGCTGCATGCCTCTACAAAGATTTGTTACTATCTTGTGCGCTGTAGAGGTCCTGACATACCGTTACCCAGAACTTTAGCCATAGCTCAAAGTGATGTTTCAATGCTGCAATCACAGCCAGATAACAAAGTGCTTACCCACGCTGTGATCATAGTCAGTGGCATTGGCTGCGATCAGAGTTTTGGCCTGAACAAATCTAAAAATGTTTGGGAAGTAACACAAAATATTTCAAGGGAATGATTATTCATTATTCAATCAGGGATATCGAATGTTACAGAAATACATAAGATTTCAGGGAATTTAAGTTTCACCACTGAATCGTATTGAAGTATATCATGAATGAAGTATTATCCACATTTTCAGACATATTTGTGATGGCCTGTGTCTATGTACTGTACAGTGTACATAGTGAAACCATTATAGATACTGCTGGAATGCTGTTTCCAAGGTGAAATGAATGCCTGCATTACTACCCCTCACTCTTAATGAACTTAGCTCAGGTATAATTGGACAAGCCAAGCCTGTCCATCCAGTCTTTATCGGGGGCCCGCTACCTTTCCTCTGCTCACACAGACTCCTTCCCAATTTCTTCCCGAGCTATTTCAACCTTGTATCCACAAACAGTGAGTCATTTCAGCAAACAACACCGAGCTGCACTATTTACAAATATTAGCATTAATGCAAAATGTATTAGGAATAGGTAAATGGAGATGAAGGGAGGTGGGTGTTGTTCTCACTCTCTGAACTTGAACTCTTGCCAGTTAAACTTTCTCTCAGGCTGAGTGGAGAGGACAAGCTCCAAGAATTTTTATGAGTTGGGGTAATTAGGAAATTGGAATCTGGCTTGTATGGACTCAATTGCACAGTGAATAAAATAAACTGTGTGTGTGTGTGTGTGTGTGTGTGTGTGTGTGTGTGTGTGTGTGTGTGCGTGTGCGTGTGCGTGTGTGTGTGTTCTGCTGCTGTTCAAGTGGGACAGAAAGTTATTCTGTTAAGCTGAGTTGCACAGGATGAAAGGGGTGATTCAGGTGTTCCTGAATGCCACTGTAGAGGATAACTTCAAGTTGTGCAACCCATTTTCTCTTAAGAAGATGTGTCACTGTGGGACACTATACCAACATGCAATTGTTGTTGACAAAAAAAGATGAGAGTAAAATGTGCTGCCTATCAGGACTACACCGGCATCACACACAACCCATTCTCATCCCAGCTCGTCACATACCGACGTTTTGTCATGCGCCCTTCACGTCTGATTCAGAGGCGCAACGTACCTTTTGGCATCGCCAGCTTACGCCCGAAGCTTTTCCTGATGCACAACGGGCCCTTTAGCATCCGTGGCCGATGCACTTGACGTTCCCTTTAGCGTCTTGTGCTCACATGCAAAGGCTCGCGCCCCACGCATCTTATGCTGATGCACAAGGTCTACGTTACTTTGCTTAAGTTTAGGCAAAAAACTTTGCTGACGTTTGGTTAAGTTTAGGCACAAAACCTACTTGGTTAGGTTCAGGAAATGACTGGTGATGCTTGGTTTCGAACAGGATGCAAACTCCGGTCTCCTGGGTGAAAGTCGTGTGCGTGACCCTCCACTCAACCACAACCTCGTCCCCCTTGGCATTTTCTCACTTTGGAAAATACGTTGCGCTTCGTCATCTGTTCAAGTCGTCTGATACTGACGCGGCCGTGACAACACATCGATATCTGACGAGCTGGGCTCACTGAGCAGGCAAGACTCGGAGTAACTTACATAAACTTTTTTAATTTACAGAAAACAAGTTAAAGTTAGTGATAACAACAAGTCTTGGAGGAAAAACAAGGTGATATTTGGGCGTGTTTTAATAACAAAGAGAATTAGAGAAAAAAACCCAAATGCATTTCTTTATCAGAAGGGAAACATTATAGCCAGAAAATAGCTGGTAGGAATACCACAAACCTGAAAACACACATAAAGGCTCAACACAAAGAAATTGAGGGAAGTTAAAGGTGCAGAATGCATGATTGCTGATTGATTGGTTGCTGTTTGTAAACACCATGAGAAAGAGAGTTGATTGTTGAGTCTCATTCCCAGGTCGTCGGTATTTGTCGACCTGTGAATGAGACTCAATAATCAACTATCCTTCTCCAGAGTCACTGACACCCAGAAAAACAAGAAAATACAGGTAGATGGCAGGGTCTGGAGATACACCGCCACAGAGATAAAGACTTATGTGAACAAAGTTTGACTAGAATGAGAAAAAAAATTTGTCTAGATAGATTAACTGAAATGTTGAATATAATCTGATGACCTAAAAGGACTAAAATATCAACATTTTTCATTGACTATGACTAAAGTAGTTACAGTTTTCTTTGACAAAGTTTAGACTAAAATGACTAACAGGATGAGGTTGACTAAATATGATAGGAACTAACAAGAACATTTTACACAGGACAAAGACTAGATCAAATTAACAAAATTAACACTAGTCAAAATAATCTGCTTACAAATTCAGAGTTTCCTCTAGCCATTGCTTTTTTTTCTCATCAATTCCTGTATTACTCTTAAAATAATGACATGTTCAAACTGGTCACAACCTGTAGTTACAACCATTAATGAGGGCATGACTTTTTAAGGGGTCAAAAATCATTTTTAAAAAAAGGAAAATTGCTTTTAGGACAACAAAGACAAACAATGAAGTGGTGGACAAACTGGCTCATGACGATGAAAAGTTTTTTTGTGTGTGTCTTTGAAATGATTCTCAGACATATGGCATAAAAAAAAGTTTCTTTTTTTCTTTTTGATGAGACTTCCTTTCATTTTGCTTTGAAGACTTTTAGACAGAGTCTTCCTGTGTTTTGAGCTTGTGGCTGCGATGGTGAAAATTTCTTGAATCATCCAACACACTTTGCTTTTATCAATATTTTTATTTTTTTTAATCATCAACACAGTTTCCTGAAGGGCTGGGGGGTTAGGGTTAGAAACGTTTTGCAACAGAATGTTTAGGATGCAGAGTTAATGTTGAATATGTTTAGACATGCTCCATAGTGATGAATTCTCCATAGTTTTATATCTTTCTGTCTTGTACCTTGCTACCTTGAACTTTATTGTGAAACTCTCAGTGAATTGTTTTTGTCGTAATTTTGATTGCAGTTATTAGAAGAATTATATTCTTGTTAATAAAGGTCCTTAAATCATTCAAATAAATTTAAGTAAAGTAGAAAAAAATTCCTGAAAGCATGTTCATGAAATACCTTGTTTGATGAGGTGCATTTGAAATGCATGCTCTGAAATTAATATTCCTGTGTACATGAAATTAATATCCTTCATTAAGTCAGGTCCATAGGCTCAGCAAAAACTTTTACAGTTAATGTAGAGTCCATGTTGTTGCCTGCTGTGAAAACTCTCATAAATGTTATATAGGCTAACATTTTTGCGAATTGATCCTCTTGTAATTTGCACTTATTGGAACAGAGCATGTCGGCATAACACAAAACACTGATGGAAAACCTTCCTTAAATCCCTGAAATTTGACACCACCTTTAGAACAGAGTAGCAAACTTTATCTTCTCCGCACGTTTCACATTGCCACTATTTTCTTTCTTCTGTCTTTTTCCCATTCTGAATCTTGTGTTTGCACTTGTGTGTGCTGAGGATTGAGGAGTGAGAACATTGTTATCAACAAGCAATCTTGGTTCAATGGAGTGGGGATCGAGGCCACAGTAAAATGGGTGTTTGGCAAATGGATGTCTGGGAAAGCAGACAATCACTCCACTGTCTTACTGATGGTGTCAGGTATTTCCAGTACATCTGGTAAGATTTGTTGAAAAATTTGATGATATAAAACCTTTATCTCAGGGGCAATTATACAGTTACACAAGCACTTCACCTCTACAAGTGATTAAATTTGAGTCTGCTATGATGGCCAGCAACAGAACCTCTGCTATAATAAATCAAAGTAAAAGAGGGAGTTGGCGGCTTTTTATCACAGGTTGCAATATCACCACCGACCATTTGTTTTCTTCTCTGTATCATTTATGGGTGACTTTGAGTCCTGGATAGACGTAGGTGCAGTGGGCAATAATATCCCTTCTAAACTGCAATCCAATGTCAGTGAAAATGGCACTTAATATTCCCAAACAGTTCATTATATTTCTGTCAATCTTCATTCTTTTCCCACTCCGAGCCTGGCTATCAAGGTCACTGTGTTTGACTCATTTGGTGTGATGTTGCTGGCAGTGCACAGGTCCACCGTTCACCAATCACCGTTCACAACAGAGTTATGTGACCAACAAAGGTCGGCGGCACTAGAACCTGCGGTGACAGTGGTGATAAATATTGAAACCCTGCAGTGTAAATATTCTACTCTATAATTCATCCAGTCATATATTAGATATGTGTGGTATACAGACGACAATGTTTTGTGTAATTCTAAAAAATGACCATTGAATCAAGCTGTGCAGAGTGTCTATATAATTTAATGCAATATAACAGAAAAATAATGATGCTCAGTTTCATACGTACATTTTCATACATACTGTATCTATGGTAATTTCAAGGCAGCAGTTTATTTTAAAAAAAAAGTGGTATTGGATTGGATTATGTTGAATGTACATTTACTCAAACAACACTGAGGTATTTATACTTTATTTGAAGTCTTCTGCTCCACAACATTTAAAAGAGAAATGTTGTTCCTTTGACTCCACAACCTTTCAGAGGCGTAGAGTAGTGCCTATAGTTACTAGTTATGAGTTAGGTACACACACACACACACACACACACTAGGGTTGGGCATCTCTGGTGTGAGGCCGATACGATACGTATCTCGATACACTGTCGACGATCCGATGCATTAAAGATACATATGCAGCAACTACCGATGCGATACGATACGATACACACCCCAATCACGATGCAACGCGATTCAACGCAATGTGATTCAACACAGTGCGATTCGATACAATGTGATTGGACGATGCAAAGGAATGATGCTACG
>JBBPCS010005923.1:0-10156 GCA_037974645.1 Hollardia meadi
GTGTCTCATTTTTCCAGTGTAGTAGTATAATCTGTATTGATTTGGAGTCCTTGGGTCACATGACCTGGAAGCTATTGGAAAGAATCCATAGCAAGATACTGCTGGAACCTGAATGTCTGTCGAATATCCAACCTAAAACCAATTCCACTTAACTGATCTAGTGTGCAGAATACATGCGATGTGTACCTTGATATAGCTTTGGAAAAAACTTAATTATAAATCACACACTTTTTGAGCCTTTATTTGCATGAGAAGGTCACACAAAACAAGTGACAGTATTAACACAACGGAAATTTTAAAATCAGCAACTACACTGTATGAGGGACAAATGGACCCCACCACAACAGTACACAGTAGCCTACACAACAGCTGATTGTTATTAATGTTGACATCAAAATGATTGTGCTCACAGGCCATTATTTATCATATTAACCAAACAAAATGATATTTTTTAAATTTTAAAGTAAGTAGGCTATGTCATCATGAGCATTTACCCAAAATGTATGTGGTCACAAAAAAATGTATTGAACCTTTAACAAGTGTAAAGAGAAAACTGAATACCATAAGAGTGACTTGTGGGAACAGCAATCAGGTAAACCTGTGTTTCTTCTTCAAGGTTGCTACTTATTACGTTAGATAAACGGCAACAGCGTTTATAAACTGCAGCTCGGTATGTGTGAGTGAAAATGTGTTAATATGTGTGTGCACAAAATGAAACTCCTGCTTTTTAGCTGCAAACTTCATGGGGACCAACCCAGACATCTCCTCATAGGTGCACATAATTTTAAAACAAGACAATGATTATATATTCTGCCATTCAAGGTTTATTTACAACTTTGGACTAATACAAGATGGAAAGCAATGGATTGACATTGACTGTTTAATAAATATTGAATTCAAAGTGTTGTTAGCTGGTCATTCTGGGCAAAACTAATCACACAGCTGCAGAGGTTTTATTTTACTAATGTAAAATTGCAGCCACAGCCTATAGGCTTATGTTTAAATTGTATAGCCAAAGCTATACATGATATTGTGGGGATTGGACTACTTACCAGGCAGCAGAGCCAAAGCACAGTGTTATGTTTTATTGTTTTCTACATTTTATATTTTTTACTATTTCTTATTTATGTCAATGTTCACGTGTCTTAAGATTATATAGAGTATATTCTATTCAGTAAATATTGTTTGTTTAAACATCATTCAGTTCTGTATAGGTCTACTTATTCTTAGACTGACAGATGGAGCAAACTGTTTTAAAGTAGGGAGCGTTGTTGTGGCAGCAGGTGTGTCAGATGTGACTGTGTGGCAATGGAAAATGCTTTACATGGCTCTCGGGTCAGGTTGGAGAGCCCCTTAAGCAGAATTTTGCTTAGGGCCACAGGGAGGTCAGGACCAGCTCTGGCAGGTTCATTACACTTAAAGGGAAACTTTGCCGATTTTCAACCAGCTTCATATTATCACAATTAAAAAGTAATTTGGAGCCTACATTGTGATAATACAAAGCTGGTTGAAAGTCGGCAAGGTTTCCCTTTAAGTGTGATGAGTCAAATGAGTCATTTGGAGGCCTTTTACTGATAAATGAATGGAGGGCTCTGGATTCAAAGCTGTTCATTTGCACATACTACCCACATTGTGACAAAGTTGGTTGAAAATCGTCAGTGTTTCTCTTTAAAGCATGGCATCAACAGATCTGATAACAATCTTCATTTAAGTCCAGCTTAAATCACCTTTTTGCCTCAGTAGCATCTGCTCTGTAAATCACTCGTCCTGTGTTCTCCTTTGAGATAATCAGAAATCAAAAGGTAGAATTTTTTATTTTATATTTTTTACTTTCATGATAGCACCCTCCAATTTTGCATAATATGAGTGAATACTCTCCATCTATCTGTCTATGTAGATGGAATACTTCAATACAGCCAATCAAATCTTGCATAAAACAGTAACGTCAGCGGTCTATCATCAGCAGGTATGGCCACATTGAGCCTGACAGCAGCCTGACATAAATAAAGATGGACGATGCGTGTCCACTTCCTCCCACTGTACAGAAATGAAGTAAAAATATCCCAGATACACGAGCTGCCATCTTGCACATATGGAGCCAGAGTCTGCGCAGTACTGACCAGGCAGCGGAGCTGCGGTCTCAAGTTCCTGCCCATACACCCACCCGTCCAATCACAGACAGGGTTCAGCTGTCAATCATGACGTGTCACCACTGTTTTATAGCATCAAATAACTAATTCAAACCAAACTGATCAGAAAAATGAACACTTGAACATACTGTACATCAGTGTGATGAGAAGTACCTAGCATGCCAGTTGCTGTCAATCAAACTCATACATGGACACACCCCTCCTGCTAGCTGGGACGAAAAGAAGCATTTCTGATATTTCCGCAATCTTCCTTTTAATTATAAAAAAATATTATCAATCCATTTAAAAAGATACTGACATTAATTTCAACAACAAATACTAATGACTAAATGTGATTTAATTTGGACTTTAAAGAAAAGTGAGCAGCATTTGTGGTTAGTGTGGCCTCAAAATACATTTCTCACTATGGAGATGGTTTGTAACGGTTACACCTGTCTCCAGTCAGATAAGGGTCGCAGGTCAGAGTGTACTTAATCTCAAAGCCGCCTCTCTTGGCTGGACAGGTTAATGTGTGTGTCCCTGGGCTCAGGTACCACGTACATGATCCAAGAAGGTCATCATGCTGCAAGTCCTCGTCCCAGACCTTTTACTTCAGATCCATTAATACTGCATTGTCCTTACTGAAAATGTTCAAAGGTAAAAACAAAATTTATGAGAGGTCGGGACCAATCTGGTTATATAAAACTGGATGGTCCAACACAGCTAATATGATAGCTTCCTCTATTTTAGAGTCTCCTGTTTTTTTCCAACTTTCCTCAGCAATCAGTACTGACAAAACCATGGATGTATTAAGGAAAAGACTGTGCCCCATTCATTTTGAAGAAATTCACTCACTTGGTGTATGTGCCAAAAAGCCTCTGTGGACTCACACTTCTGCATTTTTGGACCTGTTGAAGCATGAACACAAGAGTTCTTCCCCGTTGGTTGAGAGCATGCATGTGGAAGACTTGTCAATATTTGTAAATAGGATTCAGGATTTTACTTATGCTACTGAAAGATTTCTTGGAACCCACATCCATGCACATTTTTTTGTCATTTAAGTGAACCTGGCAGGCCCTTAAACTGGCAATAGACAACTTTTTTGCTTAACTTATTATCATCAGTAGAAGAAAAATGGCACCATTCAGGTTTAGATTGATTCCCTGTAAGCCTCGCTTTTACTATGCTATTCATGCTGCCACCAGACCCAATTTTTAAAATAAAGGCTCGATTTGTGGCACATTGGAAGCATGTCAGCCACTATGGAACCAAAACAGGTAACAGTGGAACAAATGGAATAATTGTGGAGACTCTACCCTACAACACAAAAATATCTTCACTGATGGAGAAACCAAAGCAGGCAAAGAAGAGTGATAGAAACTGAGGTAAAACAAGTTACGAGCAAGAGTTACTACTTATTCATACAACCAGGTGATCTCTGCCTCTATCATACCACTGACACCAGAGTTTCTATGTCCAGTTGGATTTTTTACGGTTGCTTTTGCTTTGGCCAGTAGCCAGACTGCTAGCAGTAACCATGTTGCTAACATTGTCTTTGCGACCATGGCAAGAACAATAATACCACTTGTAAACACTAGGGGGAAGAAAGTTGTCTTTTTCCACTTATTCCACTTACTTTTCCAGTATATTTTTACTTTTTGATTACTCTTTGTACACACAGATGGTACAAATATGTAGTACCTCTAGCCTACAATGTAAAAGGTGCATCAGACCTTAGCTTTCTTTAAGGCCAAATAATGGGATTTAAGTTCTTTTGAGCTTGTCTGAACAGATTTACTGACCTTGCCCAGATCATAATGAGCATTCTAATAGGGGTCATTTGAGTGGACCATATGAGTCCTGTAGTAGATGGAAACATACCACATCTTAGCAAAGATGTAAATGGGAGAAAACAAGGAAAAGCAACTGGTTAATTAGTATTGTTGTTTGATATATCAGATCTCAATACTGGATCTCATTGTACTCACCTCTCAGTCCTGCCCATTAGATCTCCTTTCAGATCCCAGCCTCTGATGATGGTCACCACCAGTGTGCCCCTTGAGGCCTGTTTAGGACAGCAGTTGGAAGCCAGGTTGGCCTAAGGGAGTATGAAATGATATCTGGGTCATCCTTAAGGGTGTTCAGCCAGTTCCTGTAGCCCAGGGAGTCATTATGAGCAAGTGAAAACTCCCCCAACCAACCAGTGCCTCCTACCACCTCTGTGAGGTGTTGGTGGGGACCAGAGCTGTACGAGGTGGAGACGTCTTGGTTCTGTAGGACTATATTGCAGGACTGTTGGCTGTTAGATAATGTCAACTTCCCCAGGCCTATAGAGATACCCAGTGATAAACAGGAGTGGACCTAGAGGACAGGAGGGGAAATAAGATGCTATTTATCTTATATACTGTATATTACCATTTATGCTGAAAGCACAAATGGTACATTAAAATGCCTCACACTCACACACACACATTTATACTCCGATAGTGGCAAACACCTGTACATCGAGAAAGGTGTGGGCTCAAAGTCTTACTCAAGGACACATACAATTTTTACACCAAAGTTAATGGGTATGTGTAGGTTTTTGAAATGTGGGTAAACCATTTAAAAATAGGTGATTGACTTCTTTCCCATTGTCAGAAGAGGAATTTGCCTTTTTTTTAAAATCTAAATAAAAATCATTACACTTAGAAATGTAGTTTTTGCTGTGTCCAGCTTTCAAGTGGCAACTACCAGAGCTGAAAAATTAAGCCAGTGCAGAAGTGCCAAAAACTGCAGTTCCTCAAATGGCCCCTAGAGTCTTGCTGCAAAAGCAAGTCAGTACCTATAGACCCACATGTTAAAAGGCCCAACTTTACAGTAGAAATGTTCACAGCCTGCTGAATATCTTGGTACTTGTTCTGTTAGCATTGAGGGCTTACATTAAGATTCAGAAGAACATTCAGAAATTCAGAACATTGATGAGCCATAAAAACTACAGTATACTGTATATGCATTTAGGCAGCAAGATGCTACAAAATCTAATCATAGGCTCTCTTTTTCTTCAGAACTTGCAACCTAAGGTCTTTATTTGCTGCAATGTTTCGTTCTTCAAAAGAAATTCAGGACAAAAGTTGGTCAAATAAGTGAAAGAATCCTATGATTACATGTCTGTCAGTTATAATAATGAAAATGTTCATTTCCTGTCAACAGTAGCTGTGAGAAATAAAGGAAAGGAAATAAAAATTTACATTTAAGATTTTTAATTTCAACTGTCATTTTGCAGCTTTTTTATTTATTAAAATTTGTATTTACAAATTAACACAAAATAAGACAATAGCGGATAATAGTTAATAGTTAGATTTTCAGCTGTAATCAACATGACAAATAAGGGCAATTTAGGTTAAGTACACGGTGGTTACATAAGTTAAATGCTCATTAAAGGGGACTGACACACATTTTTTAGAATATTGTGAATGCTGATACATTTGAGGCTGTGTAAAATTTCCAGAAACAGAAAAGAGAGACAGAAAACTTTTGGACTTTTGATGTGACTGACATAAAATCTGATCTGAAGACATTCACAGAATGTCTTGACAGATATTATTAAGAGTTGAGTTGTCACATCAAAATGAAATCATGTTCTTACACAGCCTCTTCAGGATTACAGGTAGGCTACACTACGACATTAAAATCTCAATTTATGTCAGATTTTATACAGAGACACTGATTGGATGAGATAATCCCAGTCTGTGACTTTGGAGATATTACTAAAGAGGAGAAATCACAAAGACTGAGTTCTCTTTAGCTTTAGTAAAGATTTGTCCATAGTTAACATATATACTGTACACATAACAGTCAGTGACAAATGCTGTATATTACAATACCTGACGGAGGTGTGTGCACTGCTGTAGATGTCAGCATTGCATTGGCTGAATGTACACCAGTCCACTGCAGAGAGTGGCAGCTGAAAATGAAGATGGGAACACCATGGTTAACATGCACACACAAAGTATGTGCACAAGTTGCTGCAGAATTATTCTTTATTTATTAATTACTTTCTGCAGCCTGTTGCCTTGAAGAGAGTTGGAGCAGAGAGTACAGGTGTCACTTGGAGTGGGGTAGGTCCTCACATCAATCATGTAGGCTCCTTTACGCTGCAGGGTGACCACGTCAAAGCCCTCCCCCACCAGGTTGTGGCCTGGTACAAAAGGAGCAGATTCGCTCTGGCTGTAGTTCCCAATCCGACAGGAGAGAACACGGGAGTGGTCCGGCAGAAAGAGGAGGAGACTCAGGTGGAGAAGGGGTGGGGTTGATTAGGAGATCATGGCTGGAGTCGAGTTTATTTCAGAGAAAGACAAGGAGAGTATAAGGAAAAGCCCTGTGATGAACTGGTGACCGGTCCAGGGTGTACCCCGCCTCTCGCCCAGTGACAGCTGGGATAAGCTCCAGCCCCCTGGAACCCTGCATAGGATAAGCAGCGATAGATAGATGGATGGAGTATAAGGAAAAGAGTGAGGTCAAGAACAAGAACTGCAAATGTTTGCAAATAAGCTCTGAGTTTCTTGCCATTTTGTTGTTCTGTCACCAGGCTATGGGATAAAAATGTCAGCTCCCTGTTTCCTCTGTATTTATTAAACAGTATATTAAGTACAGCCTGATGGATACTCACATTACAGAAGGAAGTCATTTTCGGATGTTTATTTACTCTGTACTAATTTTCTCTCAAAGCCCAAAACATAAGAGGGGGCTTGAGCTCCAATTGCTTTCTTCTACTTTACTTCTTCTTCTTCTTTTTGTGGCAGGGCAATGTAACCAGACATTGTGTTTATTTGCAGTTCTAAATTAATGCGCCAGTATTAAGGAAAAAAAAAAAGTAAAACCAAAAAATCATATATTGCTTCTCAGAAATGTATTTGATATTTGAATGAAACTCAACGTCCATATCAAGCTGCCAACGCGAGAAGGAAGGAAATAGAGGATCTAAATAATGTAATAAGAATACAACTGAGATAGCAACTGAGTCAACTCCATGTGCTATTGAAGATTATGAGAGTGTGAAGCAGTTGTACACTCAAAATAATCTTAGTGTATTGTATTTTTTGTAATTTGTAACCCTTTTAAACATTCATTTTGTACATTTTGATATGCATATTTATGTACATTTAAAAAAAAAAAAGAATAATACCAACTTTCACCCTCAAAACTGCAGTTTGTGCTGTGCACACAGCTCAGTTGTGTCTTTATCATCTTTTACATTTTTTTTTACATTGTTTTACATTGTTGCCACATGATAATATGGTAATTGTTCCCCTTGCATTGCCAGGACAGACTGAGATTTATCTGCAAGCAATAATAATTTATTACAGATGCACGTTTTCCTGTGACTGTGTGCTGCAGTTTAATTACTATTTCAGCACAAAGTGATAAGTCTGTTCCTGACATTGACCAACTATCTGCATACTACATTGTTGTTTTTATCTCATGTTAGGACTTTGAATATAGATATATTGATCACATCTTTTGCTTTAAAGTTGCCACCATAGTGGAGCTATAATTGTTATCTTGTGGGCTGTAACAAATTTCACCGAGAAGTTGTGGTGGAATTATGATCGCTTGAATATTATTGAACATATATCAAGATAAACCTTTGATTCTCCTTATTTTTGAACCGTAAAAAATTGTTGTAGATTAGTGTCATTCTGTTAATATCTTGAAACACTGCTCGACATCACTGACTTCTGAACTCTCACCGGATGCCTTTGACTCAGGCTAATCTACAGATATGATGTCTTGCTTTAGGCATGAGTTTAAGGTTAGGGAATCCAACTGAATACAAAATCACACTTTAATAACACACATAGATCTTTTATCTGCATGATCCTCCCTTAAAAGTAGTGATGGGCCAAGCAGTTCTTTTCAGTGTACTGAATCATTAGGATCAGTTCATTAAAAAGATTTGTTCATAAGATTCGTTGGCCAAAGTGTTGTTTACTTCAGTGACTGGAGCAACTAAACACGCCAAATCATTCGGTTTAGCTCATTAACTAATGAACTGAGAATCACGGTGACCGAGAGAGCTTAACACACTGCAACTTCACGAAACACATGCAAACTAGGCCAACTTTTTCAAGGCCATCAAAGGGTCTTCTATATGCTTGGAAGAGGAAGGTGAGTATGGGGTATTAAATTGGCTGTAATCTGCAACCTCTCTGCTAGATGCCACGAAATTCTACACATGGAACATTTAAGTTCAGTTTTAAGGACAATACCTTGAAGTAAATTACTGGGATATGAAAACAACACAGAAGAGAAACATGCTTGGAAGAATGTGTCAATGTTTCTCTCCCACCTTGGGGAACTTCGATTCTAGCCAGAGTTTAACTTTTAACGGGTACTAGTGTTGGTATAGCAATGGCATTGCATGCAGATACAGCGGCCAGTAGCTCATTAAACTTGCTACATTTTTGTTTTTAATCTGTTATTTTTTTCAGTTTTATTGCTGGAACACGTATTATCTGTGAGAGAAATACATACAGTACATGAGCAGTGGAGAAGGACAGCACAGAAACAGTCCAAGTCAAAATCACCAATGATCTCCCTCTAGCAGCAGATACCAGCTTTCTCACCATCCTCATCCTCCTTGACCTCAGAGCTACCTCTGTTATCATCTTCCAGTCAATATTATTGGAGTGCCTGGCTCATACCTATCTGACAGGACTCAGTTTGGAGAAAAATGCTCAATGAAGATCAGCTCCAATTACACATGGTGTGGTTTTCCCCAGGGATCAGTGTTGGGACCACTGTTATTTATTATATACATCCTCCCCCTTGGTAACATTCTCCACTATTTTGGAATTCACTGTTATGCCGACGACACAAACCTTTACCTCTCCACAAATCCAACACCCCCTCAAAACGCACTTTTATCGCATAGCCTTCCCTGATTTTAGACTCAAATTTTTTTAAATGCATAGAACTATTTCCTGAGTGTATACATGGTAATGTATATTTGAATATAATCTACTGTATATACTGCTCTATTTTAATTTTTTAAATATCCTATTGTATTCTAAACTGAATTACCCCCCATGTTCTGTGTGTGTAGCACGAAGAGGACTACAAACTTAATTTCATTGTGCAACCCAGTGTTGCACAACAAAATGAAGGACAAATAAATTTAATTGATTCCTTGAAGGGGGTCACCTTCTGTTTTCACACCGTGGGAGTCTGCCTAGCCTGCGTTAATTGGGTGTAATAACTTTGGTGATCCCTTCACTTTTCTCTATTATCAGGTCAAAATTTCAATTTGTGTGATACTTTGGTTTCAAAATTATGACATTGTCATCAGCCTCAGCTCTACTTTGTGTATAGTGCTAATTAGCAAATGTTAGCATACAAACATGCTATACTAAGATGTTAAACATAGTTAACATTAAATACTGTCATGTTACTATTGTAATTGTGAGCATGTAACTCAAAACACCCATCTATCGTATGAATAGTCTCACAGAGCTGCTAACATGGCTGTAGATACTTAGACTAAGACAAAAAATATATTTAAAAATATGTTTGTGTAATAGAAATATTTAAATTTAAATCTGTGTTTTCTTTAACTTAAGACATTTGTGCTGTACTTAAAGACGTAGCTCATGGTTTCATAGGCTTTATTTACATGAGAAGGAACATATCAATATATACAGTACGATTTAAAGGTTTTGACACAAATGAACCCCAAAGAATACATAATAATCACAGACATGATCTGTGATCAAATGTTAACCAAAGGATAGCCCCATCAACATTTAAAACAGGATTGAAACCTACTATTACTCCAAAATTGTTGGAAAATAAATGGTTTACCTGTTATCAACCACTGAAAGTAAATTATTAATGTTAGTTAGGAATGTTAAAAAAAAAGGTGCAAAACACTTCACTTCCAATCAGTTTTCCTGTATAAGTCAATGTCTCTGAAAACCCCTTGGATTGTGTTTATGAAAACCTTTCTATACATTCAATGACAACTTAAAGTAATCTACAGATCTGAT
>JBBPCS010005924.1:0-10155 GCA_037974645.1 Hollardia meadi
CTTGGTTGAATATTGTGTTTTGATTTTGATTTGATTTTTGATTTTGATTTGGTTGATTAAGAAAAGAAAAACTTGAATGTTTTCTCAAACCTGAATGACCTTTTCCCTAGTCATCAGATGTTTTTGGTTGTTTGGTTCCTTAGCCGCTAAAGAGAGGCGCATTTGAATGGGAAAGGATCTTTCAATAAATCATTCAATAAAAATTGTCTTACTCCTGAACAATCTGTCCCCCTCACTTCTAAAATTATGGCTACACTCCTGTTTACCAGAGACGGTTCACTTAGTTATATAGCAGTATATTATGTTATGATGAATTGGGGCTCTACACATGCTCAGTGGATTATTTGCTTGGCCACAATATCATTCATCAAAGGGCTGCCTAACCCTGTTAATGTTCTGCACAGCCAGTCTGAACTTGGAACAAAAAATTAGAGGAAACAAAGGTAAAAAGTTGGCGTGATGAAAGGCATTTGAGTCTCACGCTCAATGTGTCAGAGCTGACAGACCTGAATGGTTATGACATCATTCCAACATGTGGCCCATAACTGTAAGTAAAGCCTGGTCCTATATGACTTGTATTTGAACTTTAGCATTTAAATTTGTGGTTTAAACTGAGCTGCTGCCAGTATATGAAGACAGTGCCTTCAACTGTAGTTCCTCTATTAGTCACAATACATGCTTTCTACAACCACACTCACTGAAATCTGTTCTGTCTCTGAAACATTTTTCACACAAGACGTTCGAGTCCAAATAGTATCACTTCATGTAAAGTTTGTTTTAGATGTAAATGTATGCTGGTTCATTGATTGGTTGCTTCTCTCAGCTTATCACAGTCAGCTTGCTTGTCCCACCTTAGCTACACTGAAGCTCCAGCAATGACCACGAGTGTAACCCTCATTCCAGACTTCACAGCATCAGCTCTCGCAATGTTTTTCTGCAGTCTGGTTCTAAGTGAAGCCCCTAATCCAAGTCAAAGAAAGCTAGTGAATGTTGCCCCTTAGCCCGCCCCTAGCAGAGGGTTGCAGTGTGAGGTGCTGTGGTTGGACCTGCCTGGTTTTGGATCTGAGTCAGCATTATCATGAAATGTGATATTTCACAACACTATTACCAGTTACTGTTGTTGTTACATACAAGCTATGTCTTCAAGATCCCCTCCAGACATGTTTTAAGGCTTACATAGAAATTCTCTCTTGTCTAACATGGTTCATAATATTATAATATTTATAATTATAAATTATAATTAGCCTTCCACATAAAAATCTTTAAAATGGCACCTATTACTTCTCCCTCATTAAAAATTCCATTTTTCATGCTGATGGACACAAGCTGTCTCCTCCTTCACTGTAAAGTCCATTCTCAGTGTTTGTGCACTGGAGGCTTCAAGTTTCCACATCACACTTGTGTTTGCTGAATATTGGACCAGGATTGGCTTCCAAACTATTTGTGATGTCACAAATCATGCTCATAGGCCCCGCCTCTTCAAATCAGATTTTCACTGAGCACAGAGAAAATTTACACTTTCAGCAATGAATGTGAAAACAGCCTTATAGTGTCAGACACAGAAACATAGTTTGGTAAACCATTGAGGAGGAATATGAGGTTGATTTTATCTGATAATAAACACATGAAACATTCACCCTGCTGCCCCTTTTTTTCTGTGGTCTGATTTTTGTTGATATGTAGAAATGAATAAAAGACCAAAAAATACCATGATAGACAGAAAAATATGTAAAAAGTTATGTAAATGGGAAGTAATTTGGCATAATAATACACCAATCTTTCAAAACAAACAGTTACGTATTGGAAACAAAGTAATGCAATCCCTCGAGGGGCAAACCCATGGGATACATTACCTGTCAGACATAAAATTAATGAAATATACATATAATTATATAATTTGCCCAGCTTTTCTTTCTTTTTTTACTTACAACTATGTACTGCTATGTGTACCTATGCTGGAGTCTTCTTATGCCAAGTAAACACACCTAATGCTTAAGCTCCTCCAGAGCCGAAATGGTGACGGTGGCCTTTCCTCATACATATACAAAAAGATGCAGCACAAATGACTTGGGCACATTGGCATTATTGCAGTAAGGAATGCAGACTATTGATTGGAAGAGAATATGGAATAGCATTTCTCTAACATCATGTAATCATAATCACCAATTGATGCAGTACAAAATGGTACATAGATATAATTTGTCAACTAGGAAACACTGTCAGCTGAGGATGATTTCAAGCCCAATATGTTTTCTGTGTAACCAAAAGACTACTGGTGCATATGCATATACAGTATGTTTTTAAATGTACCTTTTACTCTTCTGACTAGCTATGTCTCATCTCATCTTATGTTTTCCAGAAGTCCCTACTCTGCGTCCATGCGCAAAGAAATTGTTGTTTCTGTGTGCAGAGGCTTCATTCACACAGTTGGATTCACTCCAAGGGGACTGACCAGTGGGAAGTGAACCGTGAATGCCCTGACATAGTCACATTAATAAGCGGACATTCCCTTCTCTTAATAGATGGACCGTCATATTGACAAAATGTCCCACTGCACACACACACACACACACACAAATTGCTCCCGATGCTGCGCCATCGGTGTGTGAGTGCATGTGTGTGAATGGTTACCGCTTGACTACCTTGCAGGGTGCCACCTGATGAGCAGGTGGCACCCTGCAAGGTAGTCACTGCCACCAGTGTATGACTGTGTGTGTGTGTGAATGCTGACTTGTAGTGTAAAGCGCTTTGAGTGGAGAAGCTGACTAGAAAAGCGCTATATACCATAAATGCAACCATTTATCATTTTGTACCTTTTTTCCTCTTTAAAGGAGCAATTCGTAAGATGTCTCATTCCCAGGTCGTCAAACACACTTGGCAGGTTGGGCTGGCCACCAACCCAAAGCGTCAGTATTTGACAGCCCGGGAATGATACTCAACGATCAACTATCTTACACAGAACACATTTAATGGCTCCATGACTGAGCGCTCCCCTGACCAAAACATACCTCAGCAGCTCAGATAGCCTCACATACATACACCAGCAGCAAGTGTAAGCTGTTTGCTTTAAATGTTTTTGTCCTTTGTCTTGTTTGACAGTCAATGTCTTTATTGGAATTGCAGTATTAAAACTGCCAGTCATAGTGGTGCATTCACAGGCTGCATCCTTGATGGAACTTTTGCTGATTAAGTCTTTAACCCCTTTTACACAGCCTGTTCAATGCTTTGCCAGTCTGTATAAATGTTACAGAGGCGTAATGGGGGGAGGTCAAGGTCAAAGGAATGACAAGACAGGGCAGTGACGTTTTGCCAACACACACGTTTTTGTGTGTGACCCATTGACAAAAATACAGATGGACGACGCGTCTCCACTTCCTCCCATTGTACAAAAATGAAGCCAAAATATCCCGGATATGAGCACTAGTGATGTCATTTGGAGCCAGAGTCTGTGCAGTAGTGATCAGGCGGTGGAGCCGTGGTATGGAATTCTTGCCCATACACCTGCCGGACTCATTCACTAGCAGGGCTCAGCTGTCAATCATGATGTTTCACCCCCTTTTTATAGCATCAAATAACCAATTAAAACCAAGCTGATCAGGAAAATGAACACTTGAACACACATCAGTGTGATAAGAACTACCTATAATGTATTTGGGAAATAATCTTTGGGGAAAATTTATTTGAATTGTAGTTTTGAGTTTGGCCCATGTCTTACCTGCTAACATGGAGGGGGAGGGGTTTATGACCTATACTGCAGCCAGCCACCAGGGGAAAATCGAGATGTTTTGGCTTCACTTTTGGGGAGCTAAATATGTCGTCCATCTTTGTATACAATCAATGGTGCATCCCACGACCGTGAGATTTAAAAGCAGCTAGCAGCAGTTAGCAGCTAACTCAAAGAAGAAGAAAAACAACCGAAAATGACTCTCGATTAATTCCCATTAGTGTGCATGATCACTGTGCCATATAGGCTGCCCGACATGCTAGAAAGAAACTGTTTCACTATAAATGCATCATGACTTTTGTGCACTGGTGCCCCACCAAATGCAGCTGATACACTTTTCTTTCTTTTTTTGCCCCTGCCCCTCAGGACAGCCTGAGTTCGCCAGTGTGTTTTTTGTGATATTCATTTATTTGTCCATGCAGTTGGCCTGCATGAAAAGTGAAAATACAGGGAGTGAATGCTGGTCAGATTCTTACTATGTGTGAGGATGTGTCTTTTAACCTCTGCCCTGGGCGCACCATGTCGAGAAAAATCGTCTTTACAGACTGATGTGATCTGGAAAGAATCGTCTTGTTTCTTGGTTTATTCAATTGATTTTCTTTTCTTTGTGCATAAGAGAAGATCTGCTGCTCCCTCTGCATTTTTAACCGTGGTGCTGCAGTGTTTATCTGACAACAGTCAGTTCAGACTGGTATTGAAAGTAATGGGTGGAAATGTCCAACCTTGTGTTGTGAGCAGGGTGCTTATTCAGACATGAGACTGTTTGGGCACAAGGTGACAACTAATAGATTAAATTTGGCTATCAAAAATAATTAATAATTATCAGAAATAATTCTTAATTATATTAATTAATAGGATCCAATTTACATTAGGTCACCTGGGGGCACCACCCTTAAAGAAGGGAAAAGATAGCCAATTCAGTTGATCAGTCTCATGACATTATGCTAAACTGTAAATTTGGAATTATGATTAATAATTAACTTAATAATTACAACCAAAATTACCATGTCAACAGCTAGTCGGATTTAGAGTTCTTGACAGTGTCGAGGTTGGCAGTATTCACTCTTGTGCAACATTAAACAGACAGCATGTATGTCCAAAAGTATTTATTCACAAACAATAAAAAAAACAACACTATTTAATCTAGAATGTATGTACACAGGTATATACAAGTGTGTGTGTGTGTGTGTGTGTGTGTGTGTTAAGGTATGTGAGACCGTATGTGTGTGAGATCAAGGTGTCAGGTTACTAGAAAGGATTGTTAGTTGCATGCAAGACCGAGTCTGTGTGTGAAACTAACCTCAACCTCAAAGTGTGGCCAAGCCACCTTCACAATGTGAAAGTCAAATCCATTCAAGACATGTACATGTTTGTTACAGTTAACCAAGTTAAGCAGTTCCGTGCTTAGCTGTACTATGCTATGCTGTATGATAAGCCCAGGTTAACGTTACCAGTCCTTGGAAAGAAAGATGTTCTCTTGTCCAGCAATTCTGTCCGTGAGGAGGTGAACGAGACTGGACGATTTGCACTTCCAGTGAAGAAATCAGTCGCTGTGAAGTCGTGATGGTGCAGGGTGGAGGAAACCAGTTACTCCTTGTGGAGTTAGCAGCTCGGTGCTAACTTCCTTTCTGACTCCTGTTGATTGAATTGTTAGTCTGCAGGTTTTGTTCCTGACTGCTGGCTAAACAGACTTGAGCTTGTTTGTCCTCAGCAGTCTCTTGTGGCTGCCATGAGGAGAGGTTCTGTGTCTGCAGTTGCAGGACACATGGGAGAGGAGCTGGAGCTCAGAAGCTCTCAGTCCTCTGCAGTCCAGGAGAAAGAGAGTGAAGACAAAGGGCAGGTCAGTTTTGTGTCCTTTGTGCCGTCCCAAATCCTACTGACCAATGAGAGCTGTAGGCTCACGCAGTGGGCAGGTTTGGCACTGACCTGTGAAAAACTGGGGTTTGGGGGAGCCAGGCTCCCCTTGTCCACAGAACAATAGACCATGCGGTCTCACAAAGTTCAGTTTGATTCACACCATAAAATACTTTCAGTTATGGATCCCAACAAGACTAACATGTTAAATTGCTGTCAGATTAAAAGTAAAGGGGTTTATATCTGAAAGGGGATTTCGAGATGAACTGATGAACATATTAGCACATTTAGAGGGTAAAAACAGATATTTTTCTCCTTTTTTCTATCTTCGTTTTATTTTACTCTCTTATAAGCCCAATTTATAATGCATGTCTTTTAGATTGCTTTTGAGGAGGAGAAACAAAAAAATAAATGAAGCTTTATTATTATTATTATTCTCTCTCTCTCTCTGTCTCTCTCTCTCTCTCAACCCAACCAGTCAAGGCAGATGGCCGCCCACCTCGAGCCGGGGTCTGCTCCGAGGTTTCTGCCATCTAAAAGGCAGTTTTTCATCACCACTGTCGCCAAGTGCTTGCTCATGGAATGTTGGGTCTCTGTAAATTAATAATTAATAACTAATAATAGAGAGTGTGGTCTAGACCTACTCTACATGTGAAGTGTCATGAGATCAAATTTGTTGGGAATTGGCGCTATATAAAAAAAATTTGATTTGACTGGCTTTAGTTTAATTTTCATTGGAGTTTTTTTTTCCATTAAAACCATTGACAGGTGAATAACAATTATCCTCTTGTGACAATGAAATATTCTGAGAATTAGATATAAATACATGTAAATTAAGTTGTCATTGTAGTGGTGGCGCATGCAGATGTGGCACCTACAGCTCCTACAAACTTGCTACATTTTTGTTTTTAATCAGTTATTTTTTCAGCTTTATTGTTGAAACACGTATTACCTCTAAAAGAAAAACGCACATCAGCATTGGAGAAGGAGGCACAGGGTTTGAATTAACAGCAGCAGAAAGAGGTCCAGGATGGAAGCCATGCCAGCCCAGCTTGGCCTTAAGGCTGCTCCTGGCTGTCCAGTCGCTAGAAAATGAAATGGACTGAATGGCCAAGCAACAGAAAATCAGAGACTGTTATGTCCACATCTTCACAGACCACAACACCCCAAATCAAGCTGTTGATCCATTACCCAAAGGATCCGCTAATGGCGTCATTGTGCCAGACACAGCAGGACACCCCCAGAGGTCCTGTGTCCATGCCTTGATGGGTCAGAGCTGTTTTGGCAGCAGGAGGGGGGTGGTTTTACCATGTTTTTTTGTGTCATAAAGAAAAAGAAGAGTTCTTGTTGTGAAACAGTCAAAGTACAGTCAAAACTGACATTTTGGTGTGACAATTTTCTGACTTGCTTTGCAGAATTTTGATTTCAGTCTAGCACTCTTTACAATAAGGTTTCCACGTGAGTGATTAAGCATGTAAGCTAAAATATGGCTCCAAAAAGGAGCCAATGTAAGGGAGGAAAGGGCAGGAACAGAATCTCACAAGACAGGTAGTCACTGCCACCAGTGTATGAATGGGTGTGAATGGGTGAATGCCTACTTTTAGTGTAAAGCGCTTTGAGTGGTCAAGCTGACTAGAAAGGCACTATATAAATACAGGACATTTACCATTTACATTTACAGATCAGAGAATGGGAGAGAATGTCCTCCCAGAGAAAACAACAGCATCAGCCGCTTCAGAAAATGCCCCAAAATTACATTTGCTCATGTTCAAGTGACAAAGCCCTCTAGCAACCATAGGTCTTCTGATGCTTGTCCATCAAAAGCAAAGGAGGAAGTAGTGTGACAATGATATAAAGCCACAAAGTCCACAGGAGGAAGTTGAGGTGGTTGGATGTGCCACCAAAATGTCAGACTTTTACACGGGAGACCACAGTTGGTTTCTCGTTTCCCACCTAAGAGTCAATGTTATTGTTTTTTTCTTTTTTACCATAAGGAAGGTCCTTATGACCTTATGACCTTAATGAAACAGCGAATTTAACCCCAACCACAATGTTCCCCTAGTCTAACCTAACCTGTATCAGATCCAGAAAAGGTTTAAAGAGGCACTGACAAATTTCCTGCTTTAGATCAAAAAAGGCTGTAACGTGTCATCCTGGAGGCCAGTTAAAAACAACATATTTTGTAGTTTAAGTTGGAGGATAAAAAAATAAGTGATAAGGCCCTGAAGCTGTCTGAAGTGCTAAAAGATAAAATGGGAAATGTGTTCAACATGAAAATAATCCTGTACAGATATAGTCTACTGCCTGAGAACAAAAGCCATGAGAGTTTTCTATTTGCACACTAAACCCAGTTAGTTTTGTTTTATTTTATCAAACCCAAAGTTTGCCATAACATGGAACCTGGAAGCGGATATTGATATTGACTTTGTTCAAAGATTTAACCCAATTATGTTCATATTGGCTGGATGCGTGTGTAGCACACCTGACTTTCATGCAGGAGAATGGAATTGGTGGCCTGTCACATACCTGCAATCAGTGTTCAACTTTTTTGCTGTTTTAGTTGTCCTCTGGCCTGCCTACAGAAAAGTCTGAGCCCTTGAAAAGGTCCAGTGAATGGGCCCTCCACAAATCTGCTTTATTCATATCAACATATGCGCAGCTCTCTCTCTCTTAAACATAAATATATTCAGAACATGTTCACTATTAACATCATCCTCTTTCTCACAGTTAGTGGTGGCACCCTCACCAATGCAAGCTAGCTCTTGGCTAGTAATGTTATCTGCTGGCTACTGTTGGCCTCTTCAGCCTGGCTTGGAGCAGCTTTGTGAGCTGTCTGATAAAAAATTGGGGATGATATTAGGATGAACCTAGTTATTGCTGGTTTCCTTGGGCCCCCCTAAAGGCTGGGTCCCTACAAACTTTTGTATCCAGAATATTTTGGCTTCATTTTTGTACAGTGTTAGGAAGTGGAGACGTGTCGTCCATCTTTATTTTTGTCAATGGTGTAAAGATAAAAAAGTCAACATACTCAATGAATTATCAAACTACAATCATTATAATTACAATAAATGAAAACGACCAAACTATTTCTTTGCTTGTTCTTCCCAGTTACAAAAAATGTGATACAAGTTAAAATATTCTATTCCTCCTCTTGCTGGGGACCCCTTACAACAAACACACTCGAGGACCTGTTTAAAAAACACAGTTTTAGACAAAAATGCCCTTTGGTCTTAATACCTGGTAAAAAATTTAAAAATAAAAACCGACGTGGTTGTCCATTTTGATGACAGTGAAGACTTTCTTTAGGCTCAGCATCATTAAGCTGTAACCACAAAGGTTTGCTAATAATAGCTGCCACCCGATCTCTTTCAGAGGAGACTTGGTATTGTTACTGGGCCAGCTAAACAAACCTCTGCTGGAAATTCAAAACCAGGGAGATCAAAATGATAACAAATCCTGCTATTTTGGGATCTTTACAATGCTGTATTCAAACATGTTGTATTACCTCATCAGAACTGACATGGTCTGACACAGCCAAGACTGGACTCCACCAACCTGGAAAGTTATCTCACGTTTATACCGTCTGGATACTGAGAATATAAGAAGAGATTTGTCATGTGTTTTTATATTTTTAGAGATGTCGTTTCATTTATAAAAACCCATTGTGCTAATGTAAAGAGCCTTTATGTTCTTTTTTTTTACATGTTAACTATACAGAAACAGAAAGCTGCAGTCCTCTTACTCAGATTTATTTTGTTCCTCTTTTTATGTTTACATTTGGAGTTTGTGTGTTATCATGTTATGTTCTCCTCATTTAAAACTATTATATTTCCTTATGAGTTTTACTTAATGTTCTGAAATAAATAAACAAATAATTTAATAAATTACTAATAAAAAGTGTGGTCTAGACCTACTCTACATGTTAAGTGTCATGAGATACCTTTTGTTGTGAATTGGCGCTATATAAATAAAATTTGATTTGACTTTACTTAAATTAATAAAATTAATACTGTTTTCTTTTTTATCAGTGTCCTGAAATGAGGTTGTTAAACAATTAAATTGTTTTCATTTTTGAGTGTTCTGAATAAAATAAGTGGATACATTTTCTAATTTATTCTGAAACAAACAACTAAATTAATAATATTCAATTGTTTTATTTCTGATTGTTCTGAATAAACAAATCTTGTAGTGTTCTAAAACAAACAAACAGATATCCTATGTAGATAAATATATTTTTTATTTCTATGTTTTAACACAAAATCAATAAAGTTTATATTATATGTCTGACAGTTCTTCAAAAACAAACACATTTCTTAGTGTTCACAAACAAATACATTTAAATAAAGATGCAAAGAAGTTTAATTTGCTGTTATAAAAAATATAGGCTACATGAATAAATAAAGTTAAAATGATATAGTGATCATATGACACATATCAAAGTGTCAAAAGTCCTGAAATAAACAGGTAAATAGTATAGGGTTACCTACATTACCTAACCTTAAACCTACACACACACACACACACACACACACACACACACACACACACACACACACACACACACACACACACACACA
>JBBPCS010005925.1:0-10155 GCA_037974645.1 Hollardia meadi
GGTATGATGAATTATATATATATTATTAAAAGTATTGTTATAATAATTATGCCCAGGCTGTAAACGGAACAAACTTCTACCACAGTTAATCTGAAGAGTCTATAGAAAATATTCAGTTCAATAAATATTGTTTATTTATACCTCATTCTGTTCTGTATAGGTCTACTTATTCTTATTCTTAGACTGACAGATGGAGCAAACTGTTTGAATGGAGGGAGGATTGTAGTGGGTGCATTGAGGTGTCAGGTGTGACTGGGAGGCAATGGCAAATGGTTTACATGGCTCACAGGTCAGGTAGGAGGGCCCCTTAGCAGAATTTTGCTTAGGGCCCCAGAGAGGTCAGGACCGGCTCTGATTGTGATCACTAACCTCTGGTCTCGTTTCAGATCCACTTCTTGTCAAGTTTTCCGCCTGTGTGATTGCCTGCCCCGCCCTAATGTGTTGCACCTGTGTCTATTCCCTGTCCCAGTGTATTTAGTCTGTCTCCCCATTCTTCTGTGAGAGTTCCAGCATTTATCTCCGTATCCCTAGTGTGTGTTTTGACCATTGATCTCCATTTTGACCTGCCTTTTGCCTGCCAATTTGGATACCCCCGCCTGTTGGACTGATTACCCATGTATCGACCTGTGTTTGAATAAAACCCTGAACTTTCATCCTGTTTCTGCTTTGTGGGTCCATCTTCAGTTTGAGCCTGATAACTGTGTTCCCAACAGTGTTGGGAGCAGGAACTCCCAAAACATTACAAGAAAATGCTTATAATTCCACCAGGTGCGCTGCAACACATTCCAGAATCCGGAGGATATGCACCCATTTTTGACAGAAGCTGAGCTACACAGAGCAGATCGAGCCAGACAGGAAGCCAAACACAGGAACGGCATAGAGAATCCAGTCGGTTTTAAAAACCTGTACAACCTGTACAGACTTGGGATCCTGTTTCACTTCTCAAAAAAAATTTGCGTAGTCTACTCACTTATTGTAGAAGCTAAAAAATCAAGGAAAAATTACAAAATAAACACAATCTGAGCAAGCCAACAAAAATAGGCAGGCACGGCGTGCCGCTTCTGACGGTATAAAGCCGTGTGGAGGATGGAACAAAACAGCATCAGACAGGGGACGTTACATAGAGGTGCCTGGTGGAATCAAGGGGTTACTTTCTGCAACAGATTCAGAAACAGCTGGAAGGGTTTGAAGAGGCTCATGGGCCGTTACACTGCTCTTTTTTTCCTGATATTTATTTATTAATGCATTTATTTGGCAGGAAGCGTGACCATAAGCTCAACAGACCGCTGAATGAATCTCGGATTAATTTATGCTGTTTAGACATTTTTCGCTTTCATGGCGTGGCCAAAAAGTTGCCTGTTGACTTGTTTAAATATCTTATTTAATATCATCATGAGGCGTATGTTAAGTGTTGGAACAAGCTGATACAGAATTCATGTTTTAAATGGGATGTTGTCAAAAAGTGGCATTTCAAAGCTAATTAAGTAATTAGATCTAAGGAGCAAACCAGGGTTTGTGTTATGCATTACACCTCTGCTAACTGAGCTTTAGCTTACCAATGATGTATATTCATACATATTGTTAGTACATATTGTATTCTGCTAACAAGCAAAAATTAAATGACTTCTCAAAGAAAGGTGGAAGTAAACATGGGAGTGTCTGAGGAAAAGCAAGACTTTTGACTTCTCCTCTGGACATGTCATGCAAACAAATATTAAAATTTTGTTCAATAAATGATGATGATGATAAATCATATGGAACTTCTATGCAGCCATGCTGGTTCAGATGGACTCGAGCATGTTTCATCATCATTATTTTTTACTAAATTCTTTGGAGAACCACAACTGCCAGTGTGACAGCAGTGCCCAGAGTCAGGTTACCACAATTTGGAAGATATTTGTAGCCTAAAGCTGTGGATGCAGAGATGTTTCCATACCTTATGACCGTACAGATTAAAGCAGACACACAGCCTGCATTGCAGTTTCATTGTCTGTATGTGCAGAATATGCCACAGACATGAAAAAAATCATCAGGTGAAGGGCAGAATTTCTCTGGTGTGCTTTCTCTGTCTCCTATTTTAAAGATACAGGGCTGGCTGGAGCAGCTCGCTGCAGAAACATTTCCTGTGTGGACACACGTGTGGGCCGCAGCAGATCAGCAGTCGTCATGCTCTGGACCAGATGGACTATTACACTTTAGTGAATCAACATCCTTTCAGAAGGCAGCACAACGCCAGCTGATGTGCTGCAAGCAAAGCTACTGTGTATTTACTTACCAACCACCAGCTTCAATGCAACCGGGACCAAATTTAATTATTCATTTATTTGATTTTATTTAGAACAAGAGGGAACACGCTGATCCAGTTTTCTGACAAGCATTTGTCTGTCTGAGACGGAAACTTGTCTGGTTTTGTTCCAGCGATCAGAGTTCTCTGTTGGAGCCTTATTGTATTTATACATGTTAAAATACAGTACAACTAATCTATTTCCAGCCTTTTTGTCGCAGCTAACATGAGGCACCAACAATACAAGAATTGTATCAGAATATGGCTGACAAATGTAATTGTTTAATGCGTGTATGTATGTGATGTATTTTATTGTGGATTTTAAAAAAGATACAGGACTGATATTAATAAGAAATTAGGTTGCTAGCACAGAGGAGGGGAAAAATACCAAGTCATTAAGACAATTACAGAAAAAATCTATCCCTGGAAAAGTAAACCATTTCAAACAGATAGAAAGACAAGCTAGGTGTCGTGTCAGGTGATTGAAACGCAGTCCCTGTCTGATTGAGCAAGGACAGAGTTTTAGTGGTTATCTCGGAAAGGGGCCTGAAAGTCCCCAAAGATGACCCTGTGGCTAGGCAACCGTAATATATTGGCTGCTCGTGAAGAAGCCGACTTCAGACAGAGAGAGTAAAAGAGATGTCAGCTACAGAAAAGGAGGCTTGATTGGAGCTGCATACCCACTCCGAGCCACTCTCAGCCTGATACGCATTGTAATGCAGACAAATGCATACATGCTCATGATCACGCACAAGCAGGTATATGCATAATGCGCATGAACACATTGTATATAGTCTCCCCACAGAAATGTATACTTTTAAGCTTACTTCCATGAGTGTGGGCACACACACTTTTTTAATACTTCTATGTTATTCATTTTATAAAATAAGGGATTACTGTACGACACACACACACACACACACACACACACAGTTTTCCTCTGGGATTCTGGAAGACATAGATTAATGTCTTCCACTCTTGTTTTAACACACAACAGTGCAACGATGCAATGGGATATTTTTACAGTGATGAAGATAATATCTGAAAAGGTTTTATTGTGCATCCGACACAGGTAGCAGTATCTCCATTTACTTGTCAAGATCTATACTGAACAGCCTATTCCTTTACCAGGTTGGTGTTGGCACCGCAGATTTACCTATACCCAATTTTAACACATCTCAAGAAAATATGATAAGGTTGCTATTTTCCATTTCCCAAGTGCATTGCCCATTGTTGGTTCCTTGATTGCAGTTTCTTATACCTGGCTTAAATCTAACACTATTGCCAACATATATTGGGAGAATTTACAGCAGGGGTTTTGGGGTTTAAAAGACGCAGGAGTATCACAATGTATGTCTTCTAACTAACGGAGAGGTAGAAAGCATGTGAGGTTGAGTGATAAGCAGAATGGAGAGTGACGGCCACAGGAAGCTACACAAAGATTAGACAACAGTAGCTGTTCTTATAGTTGACATTTGAATAATAGCAAGTATTGAAATGAAAACTACATCAGGGCTAGTAATTACAGAGTGTTGTGGCAAATTACATGATGCTTGTGAGGAGCCGGTCATAAAAAGTCTTTGTTCAGCACTGCAAAACCACAAAACCAAAGACCCAGCAGTGCAAAAATGTATTTTTCTTTAGAAATGTCTTGACTGCTGTCCCTCAGTTGCCTTTTGATCAGTTCTTGACATTTTACTGCTGTAGGTCTGCTCCAGTGCATCATTACTGAACAGTATATTTATTCAGTATTAGATTTGTTTTTAGCCGCACTAGTGGTGCCACAAAAGGGATGGTAGTATCTGTCATTCAACCACTGTGGTTCATGCTGTAATTAATGGTCCAGAGAGGCTGAAGCCTCCTGAATTAGAGCTGCCATGAGGTTTTTGTTTTTGACATTTTAGTTTTCGAGTGAAGTCTTGAACTTTAATTTTAATAGCTACAGACATTCAAGTTCTCCTCAGAATTAATTGAAATAACTTTGGTGAGCCAATACATTTTTAACTTGAGCAATCATTATCAGAATATACACACAATAAATGTGTCCAGTACTATGATTCATGATTAAATTTTAAAAATGACTTTCAGCTTCAGCTGTAGTGCTAGTTAGCAAATTGAAACACACTAACACACTAAGCTAAGACAATTAAGATTTTAAATAGAGGTGTGAGAAAATATTGATATACACTTGAGTATCACAACATTGAGATACTGTATCAATTCTCAAAAACACTTCAACAGTTTTTTTTAAGCAGAGACTCTTGGCAGTGGTTCATTTAAGTCCACATGAAACGCAAGACAGAGTGCAATTTGCTTCCACATATTTACATATTTCCTGTAAAAAAAATTAAGGTAGGGCGGAACTTTTTAAAGTAGCCAATAGGGTTAGCGCTGAATGTGCGTTAACGCCCACCTTCATGTAGCTAGATGTCGTACTAGCTGATTCTGCTCGCAACTGGGAGCTCTCAGTGAACACGACTGATTAAATGTTGAAAGAGCTTGCCAAACAAGACATGAGTGGGACTGAATACAGCATCTGAAGACTCCCAAGACCAGTTTGACGACAGGGAATACAGTACCATGGTACCAAAAATTCATAATAGAAAGAGTCATAATTGACCTTGTTTGCAGTTCGAGGTGTCCTGTCAACAGTTTTACAGATGTCTCTTGGTGGTCTATGGGGAAAAATGCTTTTGGGGCTGCACGGGAATTTTTAACTGCAATACCGCGAATGACTACTGGGAAAAATTGGAAGCAAGGTTGAGCGCTTTCGTTGTATCCAGGTTCTAAATGAGACATACATGGGTACCTCTTACTTGCCGTTGATGCTTGATTTATGGGTGGATGTCATGATATTATTGGTTGAAAATAGTTGGTCATGTAGGAAAACTTCAGATTTTGTTCTACCCGAAAATATGATTGGATTTTGATGTAAAAGTTGAAATTGATTTTTTTTTTTTTTTTTGCAATTTTTTTTGGCACATATTAATAAATAGGGGCACAATATGACCATGTATGTGATCTAAAAGGGTTAAAAGACTTTTCATTTAAACTTGACTTCAAACACCCAACCGGATGCTAGTAGGGAGGAATGAGAACCCCATTATCTGTAGCTGTTCAACCAACTGAATAATCTGTGTCCATACTTCATACTTCCTGTCCATACAGGGCTTACACCAGAAGTGGGTTGCCCTTAACCAGAAGTTGTTAATTAAAGCCTTAAATTGATGGTTTGAACAGAATTTGCTATATTTATTGTTTATTATAAAACTTTTTACAGAACAGTGTCATGATTGAGTTTGAGAACAATTTACAGAACAAATGTTTTTTTTAATTCAATGAATAATGCATAAACTTATGTGAATCAGTGAACACAAAACACAAACATTATTCAGAAGTATGAAATAAAACGCATGAACTAGTTTCCATAGTCAACGTAACTTTTTTGTTTTTGTATTCTTACTCTTTTTGTTAACCTTTAGAACAATTTTAAACAGTGTTTGTGTGTGTGATCAGGGATTTTTTTTTACTACCTACTGTTTTTATTTTTTACAGTTTTGATTTACTCTGATGTGTGTAAGAGGGAGAGAGACAGAGGGAGCGTGTGTTTTTGCAGTCAAATATGTATACAATTCAATATACCCAAAATATTTGAAACCTTTGTCTATTTAAAACTTTCTTGGCTAATATTTTACTGTAATTAATTTTTTTAGCCATTGTGAGAGAAAAAAAGGCCATCTCCATAAGCTTAAGTAAAATAATGTGGGCTACTTTACTTTGTATGTTCAGTGTGTGTGTGTGTGTGAATATAAAACCAGATCTTTACTCTGGTTTTATATTCTTTTTAAATGAACTGACACTGTGAAGCTGGGTGATTTATGCAAACAGGCTAGTTCGATGATTAATCATTTGTGGATTTGTCACAAAGATAACAGCAGAGACGGACACCGCTAACAGGCAATCTCTTACCACATCATTTGTATTTCTATTCATTCAGTTTAAACATATTTGCACATTTTCAGAGAAAGATTACACTACATTAATATTATTATTATTATTATTATTATTATTATTATTATTATTATTATTATTATTATTATTATTATTATTATTATTATTAAACAATTTGGAGGATTATGTCCCAGTGGTGGCTATGTAGGATTTTTTCCGACTCATGTAATCCAAACATATCCAATAACTCCAGAGCATTGTAAAGTCCAAAAGTCAAAATTCATTGAAAAAAGATAGATGTTTTAATCTAATGAAATGATCTCCTTGAAACCATATTTGCTGGTGTTTAGCCTCTTAAAAACAACACACTGCGGTCAAAATGATTTGCAATCCTGCTTGCTGCACACAAAGGGAGGCGCGCACCTGTCTAATAGCACCATAAATTACATTTAGGCCTATACAACCACAAAAAAAGAAAAAATATATTTTTTCGCTTCATACAGTGGCACTCTCCTCACCACATGAAAAAAACATTTTCAGCACCATAAACGCCCGACCTTCTGCAAGCCAAGTTCTCCAAGTAACTGAAGATATTTTACAAACCAAGGTAAGAAAGGAGCCAACGTAAGAACATAAAAGCAGAGAAGAAAGGAGAAGTCGCTAGCTGCTGTTAATTCCTGTGGACACTGCACAGTGTTTGTGTGTGACACTGTGTCCGTGTGCCTCTGACAGCAGAGTTGCAGTGTGCCAGGAGGAGACGGAGTTTTGTCTGGAACTTGCCTGCTATAGTATCAGAGATGTGGACATGGCTGTGGATTTCCCTTCATCATGATATCGAAGGAATGACGGATATCGACACATTTTACTCGGTTGATACTTGGGCTCTTTAAAAGCACACTATTCATATTGTTTTAACCAAGTACTCGGCTCGATCCCACTAGGCAGCAGTATTGTCTTCTATCTTGAGGTATTTAACTTTTCCACTCCAACATAATGTCAACTGAGACAGGAAAGAGAACAGGAAGACAAGAATAACTAACATAAACACGAAGAACACAGGACTATGAAACAATGTATCGCCTTGGTTGCCTATCGCCATATATTGCAATATTGAGTCGTGACCCCTGTATTGTGATACATATCATGTTGCCAGATTCTTTCCAATACACAGCTCTAGTGGTAAATATATATTTACCTCGTAATTCTAAATTAAAGCAAAAAGGTTCTTTTATATTGGCCTAAGTCTCAGGCTGAATCCTCTTCAAATCCTCTTCAAATATTGTGTTTTCCTCAGCAAATTTTCCATGGTCATCAATGAATGATGAATAAATAAATATTGGATTAAACAAGTTGAAAAAACAAACTTTTTTTTTTTAAAGGAACTTGCTCCATAGATGTCAGTCAAGCAGAAGCAAGTAACATCAATACTTTCAACACGGTTCATTTTTCACAAATTGAGATTTCAGTGGAGTGCTCTAATTGAGCAAAGTACCTCCAGCTGTTCTGGGTGTGAGGAGGACAAGATGAACTCAGTATGGCAGACATCAAGTATCTCTGCAACTCAAAAATGACGCAGTGAAATAAACACCATGTCAACACAGTTGGAGACAACAAGTATTCTATTTTGAGTCAGGATGAAGTAAAAGTGGTGGAAAGGTTATTTTGAATGAGATTTGAAACTTAGGGGTCATCAGCAGCACACAATTCACTCTGATAACCTCCCTGCTCAACTGTTTGTAGGCATAAAGCTGATTTTCACAAGAAATACATGTAGCAGAAAACACTGGTAGAAATATCAGGGGGCATGTTACATACCTGGAAGATGGATATATCCATTACTAGCTTAGTCACTGGCAGACCAACCCAGTCGCCACAGTCAAATGTTGGCACTGTACATTTATACACACCACAGATATGTTTGTTTGTATATTTCATAGGCCTACTAATATTATTACAACATCTGTAATAACCCATTTCATATTACTTGTGTATGACCCATTGTCGGGAGGTGGAGGGTTTGGTGGCGTGACACCTTATTGTGATGGCTGCCAAGCAAGAGACCACTTCAACCAACCAGCAAACAAGGTCATTTTAAAGCAATTAGGAAAAAATTAGGAATTTGTGGCACCAAAAGTGGATATTTAGAAGAACAGGTCAGTGAGAGTTTCCAGGTGAATTTGTGGCACAAAGCCAAGTATTTTAAGGAGACATATTTTCCTAACCCTAACCAAGTGTGCGGAAACCAAACCAGACCTTAGAGGGGCAATATGTAAAATATAGCCAGAATTTGAAGGTACCTCCAAAACTATAGGGGCTTATCATGGGCTGTGTAATTATCTTTGGTTGTAGCTTTAGCGACTGCTCAATTAGTGGTGGAGCTGGTGGGCCCACTGCTCACTAAAGTCTGCGCTCAGCTCAACCGAGCTCCACAGCTGGAACACAGTTGGAAACCAAACTTTGAAGGGACACTGCTTTTGAGACCGTTGGAGGCCAGTTTGACAACAGGGGGAACTGTACGGAGGTGAATTACAGTGGCTCCGATGAGGTCTGAAGTTAAAGACAGGACACAGCAGGCGGGGAATGGAGAGACCAGGAGCGGCAGAACATTGAGATAGACTCGGCCATTAGCAGCGAACGAATATGGCATGTAGAAATGGAAGATTTTCACATCTTACCCTGTGAATCGAAGATTTACTTTGGGCAAACCAGAGGTGATTGTGAAAAGACAAACCAAGATGGTTTTAGTATGTTTTACGATGATTTAACAATGCAGTTAAGCTTGTCTTAGTTTGGTAAAAGACAGAAACTTGAATTCAGACGATACGGTTGTATTTTTCTGTTAGTAAGGACAATAGGTGTAAGAATATTTCCTTTCTTGACAGTTTGTGAGTTTGTTTTGTTTACTTGTTAAACTAAACACTAGGAGAGCTTGTGAAACTTAGTTAACTCGCTGCTCGTATACATCTCCCAGATGAAACAAGGTGGGATTATTGGACTATCATCTTTAGAGGTATGAAGTGGTATTATGAGACACTATGGACCGGGCTAGCTGGTTAGCACACTAATTTCAGTAAATATCTCTGCAACGCACTAAATAGACATCTTCGGCAAAATATAAACACTGCTGTTTAGTCATATTCTGTTGATAATGTTCATTTTTGAATGTTTTAAACAAATATTCTAGCCATATTATCATGGTTTGGTATTTTGTAGAGTTATTTCCTTTTTTTAAAGGTTTCTCCTCGTGTCTTGTCCTGCGTTACACTTCCTCCATTTGTTCTTTTCAAACCCTCTTGTGATAACCTTCCTGTGTTACACCTGAGTCTTGTTAACCCTTCCCTTCCTTGTGTATTTAAGTCTGTGTGCTCCCTTCTTTTGTTGCCAGTTTGTCGTGTTCCATTTTGTGCCTACATCCAAGCATTTTCCCGTGTTCCTCCAATGTTTTTTCCAGTGTTTGTGAGTTTGTTTTGCCTTCTGGTTCTGAACTTTGCCTGTTTACTGGACTGTGGATTTACTGCTTGTGCCCTTTTGGATTTGGTTGCCTTATTGGAATGATTCCTGGTTTTGACCCCTGCCAGCCTTAACATCCTGTAAGCCTTCTGTCTTTGTGTTTAATAAATATCACTGAAATAAACCTGCTCAGTTGTCAGTGTCTGCATTTGTGTCCAAAGCTTTTTCTAGTGTTTTTGGCACATAAATCGTGACACATATCTTTGTAGGAGCCACAGCTCCTCTGGTGAAGGGTTTTCAGCTCTTAAAGGTGCAGTGTTTAAGATGTAGGGGACAACACTAATTTAATGTTTAATTATTTGCACTTGTTATAATTATCAATGGGGCACCACTTTCATTTAAGAAAGAAATTTTAAGAGATCAAGCAATCCCTCTGTAATCAATCAGTAATTAGTAATCAATCTTCAATC
>JBBPCS010005926.1:0-10155 GCA_037974645.1 Hollardia meadi
TGTGTGTGTGTGTGTGTGTGTGTGTGTGTGTGTGTGTGTGTGTGTGTGTGTGTGTGTGTGTTTGTGTGTTTGTGTGTGAGTCAAAGCAAATTCCAGTGTTTGCGCTGGCGAGGCACAGCTGTATGCTATGGTATTCTGCTCATACACAAACAGTACTTTCAGTGCTTTGGAAGGTTTGGAGTTCTGAGAGTGTTATTGATTACTAGAGCGGGCAATCCCACTGGGCCTAACTGGCTTCTCAGCTATACTTTGTGTGTGTGTGTGTGTGTGTGTGTGCGTGCGTGGACCATGTATGTTACAAAAAGGAGAAAGAAACACATGGTTACATTATTGTAACCCTTGTTCTATACGCACAAGCGGAGCCCTCTACTGGACTCTATGGTAACCACTCTCCAATCATGATCACGTATTCGCCCACTGAAATTTGCATAAAAGTAGCAGGTCAATCAGGACGAGTTTACTTGAATACGTTGTCAACAAATATAAGTCTGTATCGTCACTGCTGTCCTCATCCTACCACCTCTTCAGTGAACGGCGCAGGACTGGCATGGTCTGATGGTAAAGGGCTCCTCCTGTGCTTATAGAAAAAGGGGTAGAATAATGTAACTTACAATAATATTCTATCTCACACAGGCTCCATCCTCTACTGGACTCTATGGGTACGGTGGGTGGAGCCTGATAAATTACCCCCCTGCCGCGACCAACATCGGCCCACCACACCGAACCTGCCTACTTCCTATCTCAGTCATCGCTGAGAGGACATGGGGGAACATCGTGGCCTGGGTCCGGACATCCGACCTAGGCCGCCAAGGCTATAATCCGAGGTGTCAACAAAATCAATGCCCTGTAAACCCTATGCCCTAAGTCATCTAGAAAGCATGAGAACATGTGGTCAGACACAATTTCAGGTGCAGTGCAACTGACACCTATACACCCAGCAACCCTAAACCTACTCCACCACCATGGGGTGGAGCCATCACTCATTTGGTACAGGGCCACCCCTGGACATCAGGTAGGCGCCCCTGTTTTCCAGACCCAGGACAACAAGAGCCCTCAGCACCAAAAGGTGCTCCGCGGCCCAACACCACAGGTTTTCCGCCAGCTTTAACAGTGCAGTGGAACAGACTCCCCACTGCCTGTTTATGTAAGCTGTCATGGTACAGTTGTCAGTTCTCACCATCACATGTCTGCCCCATGTAAGGGGAGTGAAGTGTTGGAGAACCAGGAACACTGCTTGAAGCTTGAGGAAGTTGATGCGTCGCATCTCTGCTCAAACCATGTACCTCCAACTGCTCTCCCAAAGCAGATCCCCCCACCATGACCTTAACGTGTCCGTGAACACCGTCGCATACGATGTCACCCGTTCCAGTGTGGTCTCCACCGACAGATGTTGGTGGGACCCCCAGAAACGGACGTCGTCCTGAACCGAGGGGGTAACGGTGACCAGGCATTGCTTGTGCCTGCTGGCATGTAAGCAAAGGCACAAGCAAAGCTCCCTCTCTTGACCATGTGAGACAATATCACAGGAAGAGATGGAAGTGCCTCCCTGAAATCATTTCTGTGCAACAGGCGCACTCCAGGCTCTGGGCTTCTCCCTCTGCAGGTAAGCCAACAGCAGATGGCAGCTGAGGTGCAAGGACTCCTTCCCAAGCTTCTTCAGGCACTGGCGCCCAACTGAAATTTTTTGTCAAAATATCCCAGTGTCTCTCTGTCATGCTCCAGTGGAGGCATCGGCTTTCTGTCTGGCGGCCATCCGGAAGACTGAGGTAACAGGAGAGCAGTGAGGACCGCATCGAAAAGTCACAAATGTCAAGGAGGGCAGGTGACACAAATGCCGCCTGCGGGGGGGTTGACAAACTGTAAAACCCCTCCCAAAGATTACCGGCTTGGGGATAAGCAAAGGGGCCAGCGGGAGCCCAACATGACCCGCCGCTATGGTCAACACCTGTGGAAAGTCCCAGCGAACTGAAGTTGGTGCAGTACTTCCGTGTGACGCTGAAGTGACAGAAACTGACAAGATGTCATTATCCGTGGGTGGTGAAGCCTTCGTCTCAGCCCATGTGATGAAAGGTGGGGGTGTGGGGCATTTGATGGTGGCGGTCTCGACGCCCTTGATAACGAGCTCCGTCTCGCTTTTGTCGCACTGTAAGGGAAGCGCCCGGCACTCAATGCAGGACGGTGGCTCCTGTACAACGACTGCTGCATGATCCCAGCTGAGGCACTTGAAGCAGTAGGCGCCGCTTGAGTTTCTTGAAGCGGCGACTCCATCGAGACAAGCACACATTCAGTGGGTAAACTCGATGATCGGTGAAGAGAAAAAGGATGAGGACGGCAGTGATGATACAGCCTTATACGTGGACCATGAGTAGGCTCATCCTGACTGGCCAGCTACGTTCAAATTTCAGTGGGCGAATACAATATCGTGATTGAAGGAGAGTAGTACCCACAGAGTCCAGTAGAGGGCGGAGCTTGTGTGAAATAGAACAGACATAGCATAAAGATATGGTGTGTGTATTGCACATCACATTTAAGATATTATATTGAGACAAAAGAGAAGTTGCTCACACTCCATGGCTGAATTTATAAGAAATCTGGCAAGCATATCAAAAAAAAAAAAATCAATATTGGTGTTTTATTACATCCCTTGTTTGTTGTGTTTCTTGTGTGGAATTGCATTTTTCCTGAGCAATCTTGGAGAAAAGTAATATATCACGCAAGAACACATTTTTACACAGGCCTTATTCTCCTCACATTACTATGTTGATAATGGCAAGCAGCAATTAACTTTCATTATGTTGGATAGAAGTTTCACTGTTGTAGCCACTCGTTATGCTGTGACTCATGGTAATCATTTTGTTTCTAAACGTCTCATTTTTATATGCACAACTTAAGAGCATCTGTGACCATGTAGCCCCAGTCTATGTTGTCTATTATCCAGTGAATTAGATTTCAAGGCTGATTTTAAGTTGCACTTGAATCTGTTTTACTGCAACTCATTCTGTTACATAAGGGCACGTGTGACAGCACACCTACAGCAACAAATCAAATATACAGAGTTACCAGACAAATACTGGGCCATGTTTTGTAATATCAAAACAAACAGAGACCACAAGAGATCTCTATTAACCGATCCCTCCCCACTGGGTCTGAAATGACTGTGTCAATAGCACAAGGCTGGAGATAAAGGTCTAGTGTTACTGCTAAAGATTACAGAGAGACAGGCTGACACACAGAGAGAAAGAGTATTTATGTGTGTCTGTGTATGATAGCAAAATAACAAGTGCAGGAGAAGGAGACAGATAGATGGAGGGAGGATAGCGGGACAGATAGCAACATTAGCCATCCCCATTTCCCACAACCTCTCATCTCATCCAATATCCCTTGATACTGTCTGATTCAGAGCGAGTGTTGGGGTTATGGAACAGATTGTTGCCTTTTCATCCTCTTGGCATACCACTCGGCATATCAGAGCTTCATTTAGTCATTTCGATTTTTTTTCCTCCGGAACACAAAAAAAACATTTCCCTTGCACAGAGTCTTTTTTGTTTCACTGATCTGAAACAGAGATTTGCCGTATTACAGAACACACAATCATCAAATTAAAACTCAGGGCAGAGATACTTGCTATTCACATGACCTTTACGCGGATATAAAAGTGGCAAAGCAGCTTGTAGGCAGCAGGCTAAATGTTGGTCACATCTTCTTAGTCATTGATCAGCTCCACCTCATAAGTAAAGAGATAACAGCTGACTGTAACATATAAAAAATTAATCACAGCCTTCTATTAATCGATTCTAATGTAACTTGACCTGATAGAGGATTCGAACACAGGCCCAGGACATATAGTGCCACCGTGTAAATGACTCACAATGAAATCACAAGGCTGGAAGCGTTATCTGGCACCTTTTAGGGTCTTGAAAATAAATGTGTCATAATGTTTCCTTCGAGCTTATACCTTCTAAATGACACAACCCACATATTTTAGTCATAGACCAAGTGTGAGCAAACACATTTATTTTTGAGTGAACTGCTTTATCATATGGGAACTGGTGAAAGATCCTATCTGGGAAAGCAACTGTTCATTTTTTAAGTATAGATTTTTATATATTGCCCCTGCTGCCACCTTATTTTCATAACAGGTAAATTGATGCTGCATGAAAAGTGCCATGCAGGTTCTTATGCTAAAAATGCTATGTAACATTCTTGATATCCTTTTCTTCTCTTCCATTTCAAATCATTTGGCAATGGCTTTGGGGAAATATCACGTCAGCACCTTTATATTATTTTTTTGTGATGTGTTGCATAATAGTAAATACAGCCTTATAAGTAAGAAGATACGCAAAAAAAAAAAAAAAAAAAAAAAATCACTGCGTGTTTCTAAAGGCGCCAAGCTCAGTGCCCCGAAATCCGATTCCGTTGTTCCAGGGGAGCCCTCTCCCTCACGGGCTGTCAATAACCCTCCACTGACCTTGTGAAAACACATTGACTATTCCCCAAAGTGAGCTTTTCTGGCCGCAGCACAACGCACGTCCGCTCCTGTCTTAATTCATCTAAGCGGGAGAGTGGCCTAAAGAGCTCCCGAGTGTTAATGACTATTGGAGGATGTGCCATGTTTCAACACTCTTTAACACCACCCATGCGATTTTCCAGACATTCAATTCAAGTGCATTTTGCGCCCTATTCACACATCAATCTCCTGTTGTGATTTTCATCTATTTATAACCCAGGTATTCTAATTAACACAGCAAAGCGTTTGTGTACCCATCGGGATTGTGTGATCTGCGGTTGGGTTTAGACATTACGACAGGAACAGAAGTGCCAGAGCACCAGGTAGTCTGGAAAAGCTCACGTGAAGCTACTTTGCAGAGTCTCCCGAGAGCCACATCATCAAACTCGGAGTGGTAACATTGCACCAAGCACATGCACCACTCCTCATAACACCATAGCGCAACTGTGGGTTGTTTGAACATACCTGGTTTTTATGCCGAGTCCCATCTTCGAGTTCAGAAGAGCTGTTCATGATTCCCCATCGGTCATTTACCATCCTACGGAGAATTTGCGCATCTGATACGCCTGTTTGGTCCAGGCGACAGAGAATAGAGCCGCTTTTTGGGGTCTTCACCTGTGATTTAGCCTACTCCACTGAAAAATGTGGTATTTAACGTAAAAAAGAAAAGAAAAGAAGGGAGGCACAACTACTTCTGCGGCTCAGCAACCGCACACACCGCACAAATTACGCACCAAAATTCCTCCCGAGTCTCCGGCTTATCTGTACGTTATTCCAATAAAACGAAGGGGCAAAAATGTTTACAGGCTGCAGTGTTCTCAATTACACTGGATTTAACAAAAAGCAAAAATTAACCCCATCCCGAAAGCATCGGGCGCAGTCCTTTTACTCCACAAAAAGGAATCAAGAAAATCTTCCTTGGCTCACATTGCAAAGTGCACCCTGACCATTTTGTCCGTCCGCTCCCGTTTCCAGGACACTTTGAGACGCCAATATAGCCCAGACTGTGTTCAGTTTATATCGAGCAGGTAAAGACAGGATGGGACAGGGTCGCACGGCTGCCACGTTCCTTTTACTCGTTTATTCGGTCAGCAAACTCCGATACCGAGTCCAGGGAATGAATAGAGACTCCTTTATTTGCGCCAGGCTGATCTGGCTGGTGCTTCACAGAGATGCCTTTGACAAGACGGGTACGGGGAGATTAGCGTGCTCCACTTGTGTGCCGCACGGGGCGCTCCGTGCCTCCGACTGTCAATAAACATGTCCCTCCGCTACGCGCGGCGCGCCAAGGGTGCGTTCCTTCCCTGTGCTGCTCTGCTTTCGACTATAGTTTATTTCCACCGCACCGTGGACCCTCCTTTTCCACTGCAACCCAAAACAGCAGCAGATTGTTGCAACCTGATGTGTATAGATTAAAGACTGCGTAATGGGTTAATGTAACATAATCCTGAAACCGGATTTCTGATAAAATCCCCCTGCAAATCAACTAGAAGCTGCAGCAAATTATACAAACACTGACGTGACGAAGAATATGTACGTTGTTACATCCTAATTATCTCAAACTGTTAACTAGGTACGAAGTCACCCAGCACTTCTAATTGAAGCCTTTAAAAGTTGGGCTGCTTGTTTGACAGTTTAGAGGAGAGGAACCTCAGTATTAAAAAAGATGAAACAGAATATTCAACTGAAGCAACTGCCTCATTTATTTCACAGAATTCTTATTTAAAACCCTAGGAGTCCTTTCCTAGATTCACAAAAGTGCATCTGAGGTGAGCACTAAGATCATTGGACATTGTGTCAGTGTGTAAAATACAAGGTAAAGACGTCATAAAAAGGACAATGTAAGATATAAAGTTAACATTATATCATAGCTGCATCAAAGCAATAAGCACAGGATGACTCCACTTCACAATGAACTAAGACTGGAAATAATGAGAAATAAATGCAAATGCACCACGCTATGATTTGGTGTTTCTGTCACAGAGGAATGATTTTATTTTGGTCTTTCTCTCATCTTGTATTAAACTATTGATTAAGGACTCAGGGAAACTGAATAACCCAGCTGGGTCAATGTGGTTTGTTTTATTTTTGAACTTCAGAGATAAATAAAAAAAAATAAAAAAAACAGGTTCCAAATCAATTCCCACTCAGACAGGTTTCAGTGTACTCAGCTTCTGGTGGCAGGCAGCAGCACAGCAGCACAACACTGCTACAACGTCATTATTGTCAATAATGTAGCCCACACGAGTCATGTTTTTGCTCAGTTAAGGTAGTTTGATAGACAACTGATTAGAGGTCTAGTCATTGGTGCAGAAACCAAGGCAAAAGGATCACTCATCCTTATGATGAACTTGCACTGTCAAGGGGGAGGGGGAAGGAGGATAATGCAAAATAGGGTCACTGCTACACAATGTGCATTGTCAGCAGGTGTGACACCCACCAGTGGATTAAGAGTATGTTGTATTAAAGGTGGAGTAGTTTGAAAAGGATGACAGCCGATCAATTGAATTTAATTAAATGTTATGACATGTAGCAGTTATTATTTTGTATGTCTTTGTTTTCATGTAAAGATTAATTTAATAAAATGACTTTGGAACACATGATCCTGTTGTGGGAATTATATGTTCTCTAAATCCACTATAAACATGGTTTCACATCTTTTCTTAATAACATTGATGACTAAATTAACTATTATTATTATTATTATTATTATTATTATTAGAGATGTAAACAGTACTAGAATATTATATTCAAGTAAAAGTACTGTTACTTTACAAAATGTTACTTTTAAAAGTACTACAATAAAAATATACTTGTCTGTTTAAATGTACTCTGAGTAAACGTTACTGCATTACATTTTGGAAATTATGTTGGTGGGGGTGGGGGAGGGGTGTAAGTACAGTATTACTATGGAACAACATCAAGCCACCAAGCCCTTACGTCCAAACAGACAATAAAATCTATTTTTATAGACACATTTTGCAGCCTGTTCATACCACTGATTATCAACAATAAATACAACAGCCTTCCTCTATTTAGCCTCACAACAGTTAACCCAAAGAGTACAAAACTGAGGCAATTAAACACATGAACTTGAATAAATAAAACCACCTGTGGACACCGTGGTAGGTGCAAAAAGCAATATACAGAAATTAAATAACTGCCATCGTGCTGCAAAGAGCTGCACAGTTTCACACACCGCATAGCAAATACAGACAACACTACGTTAGTGGAAGTCCTCACCTGTCTGAACGTCAATCTGTGAGCCTTGTCCACCCTCAATCTGCTCTTGGTTCAATTTCTCTGCATGACCATTCTCAGTGCATATAATAACCAGTAGACTGTTATAGTATAGTATAGTATAGTATTGTATAGACCCACTAAAACCAGTCCATTTAGCCTCTCTGTCCCACTATAACCAGTCCATTTAGCGATGCTCTCTCACTATAACCAGTCCATTTAGCCTTTCTGTCTCACTATAACCAGTCCATTTAGCCTCTCTGTCCCACTATAACCAGTCCATTTAGCCTCTCTGTCCCACTATAACCAGTTAATTTAACCTCTCGGTCCCACTGTGCTCCTCAGAGTTTTCTAACATGTTGAGCTGAAAGAGGCTCTGCTGTCACAGCTTTGACAGAAATAGAAAGAGAAGAAAGTCCTCACACACCTCACTGAAGGCAGAAGTTCATAAGCAATGTAGCAAATGTAGAAATCACCGCTGAGGATCCATCGTGAGCATTTTAGGTTTTAGCATTATGCCAAACCGCCATCACCTGCTAATCACGTAACATTGGGGTGTTTTTGATATGTGTCACTAAGCGCGCTTGCCGGTTGGTGCATTAAATCACCATATATACTGTATATATTTTTACTCAGTAACAGATTCACTTTGAAATGTAGTCAAGTACAATACTTGTTATGAAAAGTACTTAAGCAAAAGTACAATTATTGATTTAAAAACATACATGTATACAAAAAAACAACTTAATTGCATTAATATGAGTACACATAATACAGTACATATAAGGCTAATTTGTTACTTCCACCCCTGATTATTATTATTATTATTATTATTGTTGACTCAGTAAATTTGCTTCATCAGGAATGAGGGAGTGTGGTTTAATCAGATTGGACTGACAGTGGCAATAAGTTAACAACCTTAACTGTCATCACATTTCGATTCAAATATTGCTCTTGCTTTTGAGAACAATCTTTTAAAGATAAATGGCAAAGAGTCCTTCAATATAAGCCATGGTAGGTCGATTAATGGGATCAATTTCCTGAACTGAGAACATAAGAAGCCAATCGAAGAATAACAATAAGAGTTGGAAAGAAAAGAAATGCCTCCATAGTTTTTTTCCGTACAGCTTATATAGGGACCAATACAATCAAACCTTTTTTTAAAGTAATTTGTCTCCATTTGTTTCATTTTACGTTTCTGTATGTTGGGTTAAAATCAAATTTATTAAGTTTAAGCTAGCAGATAAAAATAAGTGCAAAATATGACAAAAACATTAAATGTATGATGGTGTCAAGTGTTTTTTTTTCTTTTTTTTTTACATTGACAAGCAATAGCCCTCAGTTATGTGTTCGTGCTAAAAAATGCCCACTGGGGATGGAGGCGACCACACCCACTAAGGAGACTGGGAGTGTGTACCATTTCATATCATTGGCGTAGCTTTTAATGCAGTAGCTTTGTTCTAGAGCATCCTTGGCGTATTTCCTCTTGCATCTGCCATTTTGAATTTATGATGTCATATCTTAAAAGACACAGGATTCAAATGCAATAATCAAATTAAATTGTGGACGAGGCTTTGGGGACCTGCCACCAGGTGGTTGGGACATGGCGCTTCATCTTAAATGGTTCAAAAAGGCTTCCAAACATCTGTCCACTATTGTGGACACCATGCATGAAAAATGTACATTTGAATACTTAACAATTTTCAAAAGCAAGTACTCCAGTACTTTAACTCAAGTAACAATTTGACTTAACAACGTTCACTTGTATTGCCATAATATTTGACCAAGAGTATTCACTGAATGTCTATAACTATGTGTGCATTTGCTTGTTATAAGCAGCTGTTTGTTTCCTAATCTTTTTAGTAAACCTCTCTGGAAATTTCTTTTCTCCTATCCAACTTAATGTCATTCTGTATTGTCCATATTCTTCATCATCCTTTCTTTCTTCATACACATTTTTTTTTCTTGTTTCCTCCCTTTGTCTGTCTTTCATTCTTTTTTTGGAACTCTGAGGTTTTTTTTGTTTTGTTTTTTTCAAATTATACTCTTGGCATTTTGGAAGGACGGTTTACCCGGTTGGTTCTTCACAGTTCTGTGCATGGGGGGGATGTCAGATAGCAACACTCAACCAAGTGAGCAAAGCAGAACACAAAATACAAACACACATACTCATTTGGATATCAGGTCACATAAAACAGCAACGCCAATAAAAGGGCTGTATTGTTTGGGCTAATTGTAGCGATAAGCAGCTCATCCATGGAGACTTCTCCTTTTTCTATGAATGTCTCTGGCTGATCAGGTTTCAGTGACATTTAAAGATAGGGCCAGAACTGAATGAACACACACACACACACACACACACACACACACACACACACACACACACACACACACACACACACACACAC
>JBBPCS010005927.1:0-10154 GCA_037974645.1 Hollardia meadi
TTAATTAGTTATTTGATGCTATAAAAAGGGGCTGAAACATCATGATTGACAGCTGAGCCCTGCTCCTGATTGGGCTGGCGGGTGTATGGGCGGGAACTCAAAACTGCTGCTCCACCTCCCGATCACTGATGGGCAGACTCTGGCTCCAAATGACGTCACCAGGGCAAGATGGCAGCGCTCGTATCCGGGATATTTTGGCTGATGTGTTTATATTTTAGCAAAAACGAAAATCCATCCATGCCTTTTCTGATGCTTTTCTGGGGCCATTTCTCATTAGTTGTATTAATTGTAACAGAAATTATTATATACTACTGGAAAGTACTGAAAAAATGATCTAGGCCACATCATCCCATCTGGTTTCTCCATCATACTTTCATACTTTTGCTGATATGATCATGAGAAGGTATTAAACTATGGTATTAAAAAATGTCTTTAACTAGCTGAACCTGTTGAAAACGTTCTTGAATCTTTTTTTTGTCCCTCAGGCCACTAAATCAAAGAAGCCCATTATGCTACCAGTAACGTTTATGGATGGCACCACCAAGACCCTCCTGGCAGACTCGGCCACCACTGCCAGTGAGCTCTGCAACGCTCTGGCTGACAAGATCAACCTTAGAGATCGCTTTGGCTTCTCACTGTACATCGCCCTGTTTGACAAGGTGAAACACATGCAGTTCATATTTTGACCTGTTAGTGCTGATTTGAATATACAAACTTCATGTTTTCAGACAACAACAGACTTCTGACACATGCTCGCTTCACTGTTCGGTCAGGTCTCTTCACTGGGCAGCGGTAGCGACCACGTCATGGACGCCGTCTCCCAGTGTGAGCAGTACGCAAAGGAGCAGGGCGCCCAGGAGAGGAACGCCCCCTGGAGGCTGTTCTTCAGGAAGGAGATCTTCAACCCCTGGCACAACCCCGCCGAGGACTACGTCGCCACAAACCTCATTTACCAGCAGATTGTCCGAGGGGTGAAATTCGGAGAGTACCGCTGTGAGAGGGTGAGCGGCTTCGTTCTGTTTGACATGCAGCTGATCTGTCTGCAAGGTAGATTATTGATTTCCTATTAGAGGAGATCCTGTACACTGGGCTAAAAATGAAGACAGTTTTTGTGTTGGCGTTGGTGTGCAGGTCACATTCTCTGCACGCTTTAATTAAAATAAAGTTCATAAGGAAGGAATCATTTTCTGGATATTAATGATGCCCCCAACCCAGTTTCCAATGAAGATGAACAGCTGCCTTTAATATTGAGAATGATTCGTTAGCTCAGGGAATTTGAAGCTGCCAGTTTCAAGTCTTTAAAGTGCAGCAGACACAGAAAAAAACTGGGTTTCTGCATAAGTAAATAAAGATTAAATGGTTTCAAAATACACAAACTTTTGAAAATTTGTGAAAACATGTTTTTTTAATCTGCCAACAAAAATCACTGCATATTTTTTGTAGTCTGTGTTCTTGAAGAAACACGGACTTCTATATTCAAACAGCATTTTGCAGAAGTCCAACATTCCAACATTTATACCTTCATCAGGGACTAATGGGTTGAAAAACACATTGTACAAGGCGTCCTGTACACTTGCATCCTTCAGTAATCAGGCCTTCATCTGCGTCAGCTGTATCACACATCATGGCACCGTCTGTGACAACCAGGACTCAAAAGGTGGACTCAAATTAAAGGATCACAAGCACATAGAATTAAAGTCCAAAAGGTTCAAAAGTTAACTTAGTCAGCTGAGGAAAAGGGCAGCAAAGAGACAAAACTAAAACAGTCAAAAATCAGTGAGAGTCTTTCAAAAGAAGCCAAACTTTCATATCAATGGATTGAATTCAAATGATCCATTACTGGAACAAATTAAACCCTTGTGAAATGGGTCCAGTGCAGGTTTGTCCTGATGAACTGTATGAATGAATTACGTTTTACACAAAAAGATGTATACATTCTCCCAGAAACTGACTGATATCAACCAGAATCTATTCAATAAATGGTCAGTTTTGTCCACTTATGATTTCCTCTGTAACACCCTGTGGTTTTGTTTTCATCTCTTCTGTGCTAAAGGAGGAGGACCTGGCAGAGCTGGCCTCTCAGCAGTACTATGTGGATTACGGCTCAGAGATCCTCCAAGACCGCCTGCTCAGCCTCATCCCCTCCTACATCCCTGACCGAGAAATCACCTCAACGAAGACTGCGGAGAAGTGGGTCCAGCTTATCGTCAGCGCCCACAAAAAGGTACGACCGACACTTCTTTGCTGCTCTTTTGAACAACTTGTGCAACATAAACTAACCACAACCGACTGTGCAGGGATTACACACCAAAAGGAGGCTGAACATACAGAAGGTGAAGGAGGACGTGGTGGATTTTGCTCGTTTAAAGTGGCCTTTACTCTTCTCGCGCTTCTACGAGGCCTTCAAATTCTCCGGTCAGTACCGGTCTGCTGTAATCGTTGTAAACTTACTACTGGAGGTATCTGTAGTGTTTTCATGGATATGACACTCTGCCCACAGGACCTAGTTTGCCCAAGAATGACGTGATCGTGGCGGTGAACTGGACTGGGGTTTACTTCGTGGATGAACAGGAGCAGGTCCTTCTGGAGCTCTCGTTCCCAGAGATCACTGCTGTGTCCAGCAGCAGGTATGGAAACACCAAAATGGTATTCTGTCACTTCATTTGCAAAACAAAAAAAGCAAAATTATGCCTATTTCCACCGCCAGTATTCAAATTCTGACAAATCATATGTAAATTAGATCACGGAGTGAGTAGCTCTCTGGTTCAGGAGCTTGTTTTAAGGGAATTCTTTAAAAATGTAATATTCCAGAGGGGGTAAACTCCAGGGCCAGAGTTTCACATTGGCCACCATCAAAGGAGACGAGTACACGTTCACCTCCAACAACGCAGAGGATATCCGCGATCTGGTGGTCACCTTCCTCGAGGGTCTGAGGAAGAAGTCCAAGTATGTGGTGGGACTGCTGGACTGTCCCAACCCTGGTAAGATCCAGTGATGGCTCCACACACATTTCTTGTATAATTGGTAAAACTGTCGAGAGCTGAACTATAAACTTCATGTTTTGGTTTTTTTTAATGTCTATATATGTATCTTTATCTCCTAGCAGGAGTCGATTCCACATTCCTGAGTTTCTCCAAGGGGGATCTGATCATCCTGGAGGAGCAGGACGGAGAACATGTGATGAACTCCGGCTGGTCTCACGGCATCAACGACAGGACCAAACAGAGAGGGGACTTCCCTGCTGACAGTGTCTATGTCCTGCCCACCATCACCAGGCCCCAGTATGACTTAGTGGTGAGTTGGACCACAAGAATGATTAACTAACCTCCGGTATCTAAATACTGTAGACTGTGCTGCAGGAGGCTGCTCAGTCCTGTTTTAGTGGATTACACAAATAAAATGTTAAATAGTGAGCTTTGGAGGCACTGATGTGTTCCACCCTGCTTTTAGCTTTTTGCTAAGCTAGGCTAACCACCTCCTAACTTCAGCTTCATAATATTGATTGAAATCTTCTCACTTTGTGTTTTTCCCAAAATGCTGAACTATTCCTTTAAAAACACACCTTGAGTCAGGGGTTCTCAAACTTATAACCTTTCGTAACTTAAAGCTCACTTCTGATTGTTAAAACATGTCCAAGGACCACCAAAAAAAACATATCATGAATTAAAAAACGGACAAGATTTCACCACATTTAAAGATCACTTTTTCATTTCAAAAAAACATTTTGTGTCACTGCATCTGGGAGAACGTTAGCTAGCTGTGGCAGAAGTTTGCTAGCCGTGGCTATTGAACAAAGATGGACGACACACATTCACTTCCTCCCACTGTACAAAAATGAGGGCAAAAATATCACGGATACGAGCGCTGCTGTCTTGCGCTGGTGACCTCATTTGGAGAGTCTGCGCAGTAGTGATCAGGGGGCGGAGCCACATGATGCTCTGAGACCCACCTGTGAGAATAGACTACAGTCGTTCACTTGCATCCCTCGATACATTTCTAAAAATCTATATAATATTTCAGGTGGAGATTCTTACACCTCCTACATCCCTCTTCCACTCGCTCTCTTTCTCCATCTCAGGCTCTTGTGACGATGACTCCTGATCAGAGGCGAGAATCCATTGGTCTGTCCCACATGAACCTTTATGAGAAGGAGGACAAGACTAAGGCCTACACACTGGAGGAGTTCTCCTATGACTACTTCAGGTGTGTTTCCTAATCCTGTACACATAGATATAACATGTGTTGCTGCCTTACAAAGTGTTTATTGACTTGCGGGCATGATCATTGCACAGATTGTGTGTGTGCCATCATTTCTAGGCCTCCTCCTAAGAGCACTCTGAGCAGGGTGATGATCTCTAAGTCCCGAGGGAAGGAGCGTCTGTGGAGCTGTACCAGGGAGCCTCTCAAACAGCCTCTGCTGAAGAAAGTCCTGGTTCACGAGGAGCTCTCCCAGGAGGCCTGCCTGGCCTTCATGGATATCCTTTAGTGCAGCTATTCTCAGTGGCAGGGGCCCAGTGGTGGTGCTCAGAGCATCATGGAGTGGGCTGCGGAGGCAGTGGTACTGCAAATGGCTAGATTAGTATTATTATTATTATTGTTCATTTTTTTTATTTACAAAAATAGTTATTTTTATATCTAAAGGTGCTCAAAAATTCACATAAATAAAAAATGTAAAATTAAAATCACCAGTTACATTTGAAAATCACCAGACAAACGTGTTCTGCCACTACTGGCTAACATCTGCCACAGCTAGCTAATGTCTGCCATTACTAGCTAACGTCTGCCACAGCTAGCTAATGTCTGCCATTACTAGCTAACGTCTGCCACAGCTAGCTCATGTCTGCCACTACTAGCTAACGTGTGCCACAGTGAGCTAATGTCTGCCACTACTAGCTACCATCTGCCACTACTGGCTAACGTCTGCCACTACTGGCTAACATCTGCCACAGCGAGCTGACGTCTGCCACTACTAGCTAACGTCTGCCAATACTAGCTGACATCTGCCACAGCTAACTGACGTCTGCCACAGCGAGCTAACGTCTGCCACTACTAGCTAACATCCTGTTGATAATAGATGAATCGTTTCAGCTCTACACATGGATTTCCTTTTTCTACATACATCTGAAAGTTAAGTTTAAACTGTGTAAAATGTGATTTATTTATTATTTAAATTATTGCCGAACAGCCATATTTCCTGTAGCTGTCAATCAGATTTCCAGTCGTTATATTAATGGTTGGTGTCCTTAACCCCGGCTGCACCTGTGATGAAGTATATGGGTGACTACCCGTCCAAACGGGTGCGTTCGGTCAATGAGCTCACCGATCTGATCTTTGAAGGAGCGCTGAAGGCCGAACCGCTCAAAGATGAGATCTTCTGTCAGATTCTCAAACAGCTCACTGATAATCACATCAAGTAGGTCTGAAACACACACACACACACACACACACACACACACTTCAAAGCCTGTCAACACCACATCAATGCTTGTGTCATAGCCGTCCTACAGAAAACACAAGGTTGGTGCACATACAGTAAGTTGACAATGTGACCAAAAGTATGTGGACACCTGAACATTGCCATCATGTGATTTTTGAATGCTTGTTTCAAAGTCATGGACATTAATGTGGTTATTTGCTGCCATTCAGCCACAAGAACATTAACCCTGGATTCCACCGGGTACCCTTCTGTAATGTTGCTTGTCCAACGCTGTTTTGTTCCATCCTCCACACGGTTTCATACCCCACTGTGTTTCTTCTGTCATTTTCCTTGATTTTTTTTGCTTCTACCATGGGTGAGCAGGCTATGTAGTTAAATGGTTTCTTTTTTGTCTGTTTTGAGAAGTGAAACACAATCCAGAGTCTGTACAGGTTGTTTTATTTTGAAAATTAACCAGATTTTCTATGCTATTCCTGTGTCTGACTTATTGAGTATTATCCAGAGCAGTCAAGTTCATATTCAGAAAACCATTTGGTTAAATCAGCTATAATCAATAGTTTTATAATAACACTATATAAAATGACAGTTTCTCTTGTAGCGATGAACCTCTGGAATATTATCAAATGAATCTGCAGCTCCCATGGACTTTACGGAGCTTTATAGTGAGTTTTATCTCATTGTTTAGCTGTCTGATTCAGACCTTTAGTGTTTTAGTTCACTCTCATAGTTTTTTGCTGCACCAGGATGTTGTTTTCAGAAAAAATATCTAAAAACCCAAAGTACATTACCTGCTAAGCAACAATATGTTAAAAAACAAACAAACCATGTGGTATATTTTACAGAAAGCCTGACAGGAAATTCTCCTCCACTTTGGAATCGTCACGTCTCCAATGACTTCTCCTCACTAGCTGTTACCCACCAACATTACCAACCGCCAACCTGTTTTAAAAAAAAAGGTTAAAAATACAGGAGATTTATGGGAAAATATTTTAACAGGACAGTGAGAGAGAAGAGAAAAAGACAGGAGAGTCCTGGGAAAAACAGGAGGGTTGACTGGTATGAACAGTTAGCGACTAGCTGGTGAACAACGTGGAGAATTTAACAGCTAATGAGACAAGATATTTAAATTTTGGGTTGCTAAAGACCAAAGCTGAAAGAGTGAGTGAATATTGGACTCCCATTCATCAAGTGACTAGAAACATGACATCTGTCATGTCCAAACTCCTGGATCATGTGTAAATAACTGAAATAAATAAATGAGAAAAGTTTGCTGTATCAATATATCTCTGTGTTGTAGGTTTAATAGCTTGAGGAGCATCATTGTCTAAAATATCCCTATGGCAATGGGTGTCCACATACTTTTGGCCATATAATGTATAAAACTTGCAAAAGGACGATGTGTGTTTTTTGAAATCTCCAGCTCGTAATTATTTTCATGCCACAAAAATAAAAACATTTTCTCACCTTGTGTGTGTGTGTAGGTACAGTGAGGAGAAGGGCTGGGAGCTGCTGTGGCTCTGCACTGGTTTGTTTCCTCCCAGTAACATCCTGCTGCCTCACGTCCAGAAGTTCCTGCAGGCCAAGAAACACTATCCACTGGCTCCAGACTGCATGCAGCGGCTACAGAAAGCCTTACGGTAACACACACACACACACTGCTAGGAATAGCTTACTGACCTTCTATTAGGGCATTAGCTAGCATACCATAATAATTTATAGGCTGGCTATCCACTTGGTAGCAACGATATAATTTAATAGTTACTTAACAGTTTTTGTAGTGTATTTCTACTCTTTATAGGTTAGGGTTAGTTTGCCATCTCCGTCTCTATGGGCCCCCCACCCCAGGGCCCATGCAGTATATTTACGCCCCTGTTTTCCTCTATTATTTGCTGTAGAAATGGATCAAGAAAGTACCCTCCTCACCTGGTGGAGGTGGAGGCCATCCAGCACAAGACCACCCAGATCTTCCACAAAGTTTACTTCCCTGATGACTCAGACGAGGTCGGTGACAACGACTAAAATCCAACTAATATAAAATAACTGCGAAGATATAATGAGACTGTATATCGGGCTCGTATTGGCTATTATTATCAACGTTCTGGTTTTATTTGTTAAACACTTAATGTGAGGCTGCGTGACTTTTAAAAGATATCATTTTTCTTATAAATAAAAAGTTGAATTCTTTAGAAATAAAATTAATTTGCTCAGTTCAACACACTCATCATTTAGCAGCTACAGCCTTCTTAGTGTTAGCTAACGTTAGCTAGTGTTACAACATATTTTAGTATTTACTACAACTTTCCACCACTCATACATATCGTTGTGCAACTCACCAAGAAGCTACTTAAGAGAAACTTACGATCCATTAAACTTGTTTACACTTTTGGAATTGTATATATATGGATTTTGCATTTCTGTTTATTGGTATTTTTACTGTATAATTACACCTTAATATATATTTCTTCCCACTTTATACTTTAACTGCTACACAACAGTTTTCCTCAGGATAATTAAAGCTTTCTTCATACAGTTCTTACTATTTAAAGTCAGATTATGTAACATTAAAAAAAAACACTTTTCCACTTGCACATGAAAAGTTTTATTTTGTTATCTATAGATTATAATTTATTTTTATTATAAAATATTATTTAGATAAATATTGAAAATATTACTGAGTCAGTTGGCGTGACTCTAATCCATGTGTGCTCTTGTTACTTTAGTTTTTACCATTATCTCGTAATTTATCAGTTAACACTGATTCTATTGACCCTTCTTTAATCGGACTTCTTGTACGTTAATAAGCATTTTTGAAATTAAGGAAGGTGCTGAAAAAAAATCATGAATCTGTATAATCCTGGAAATCAAATTTCAGGTCTTTCATTTTTATTAACAAATACTGTCTGTGGCCCTTCTGTAAACCTCCTATTGTGAACATAATCACCATAAAAACCTCATATTTTCCTCATAATTTCATACTCTTCTTGCAGTACGTCATGTACAAGCAGCTGTTTAAGTTGTTCTTGTTTGTGTTTGCAGGTGTTTGAAGTGGAGTCGAGCACCAAGGCCAAAGACTTCTGCCACAACATCTCTGGACGTCTTCTGCTCAAATCGTCCGAAGGCTTCAGTCTGTTTGTGAAGATCACCGACAAGGTGAAGTCCTCATTATCTGCACTCCAGTTAATGTCTATTTAGTATTCTTCAGTAGAAAGAACAGCAGTAACAGACAATACAAACAACACAGCTGATATGTTTAGTGATTTTTCTGGTTCTCCAGGTCATCAGTGTGCCTGATGGCGACTTCTTCTTCGACTTTGTGAGGCACCTGACGGACTGGATCAAGAAAGCCAGACATGTGAAAGACGGTAAAAAAAAGAAAAAAAGAAGAAGAAGCTCATGTATCTTCTCCCTGATTTGTCTTGTTGTAATCACCTCTGTGTTTCGGTGTGTAGGTGTAGTGCCTTCACTGACGTATCAGGTGTTCTTCATGAAGAAGCTGTGGACTAACACGGTGCCAGGGAAAGACTCCATGGCGGACTCCATCTTCCACTACTACCAAGTGAGTGGCCTCTGTAACAGCTGTGCTGGAAGACGTACTCAGACCCTTAAGTAATAAAGTAATACAACGCCTATTCCAAAAAAGTTAGAGCGCTGTATAAACTGTATATAAGAAGAAAATGCAATGATTTGCAAATGAAATGACAGACAATGGCTTCACAAAGTGTTCTTGAGCCCATGTTATGATATTTTAATATTTGTACTTAGGTACTAGAGTAAATGTACTTTCCACCACTCTCAAATACACACAAAGAGTCTTAAAATCTTATACTAATTAAATCAGCGTTACAAATGTGTCAACATTGTTTCAGCTATTTTTAGGGTATTTCTTTGTTGTTGTTTTTTATAGTAAAATGCTAACGCTATATTACTTTGAGAACAGACACCTGACCAGTAAAAAATGAGTTAAATCCTTTACATAAATATTTTTTCACTGGATTAATCGTGAATTAAAGCTAAGACTCAACACTGAGCTTAAATTAGTTGTTAACTGGCCTCTAATCATGCCGCAATATAATTATAATTTTGTTTTGTTCTAACCATTGATACAGACACTTTCATGGCAGTTAGCTTAATGTTTTTCAGGATAGTCAAATACATTTTTTGAGCTACAACAGCTTGAACAACTGTGTCAATCTCATCCACACTCATTGTCATTTTTGAGTCCATTTATCTGCTGCTGTTTTTCATGGATGTAGCATGGTAGCTAGCAAGCTATGCGCGAAGATGACGCATACAAAGCTCTGGTCAACTGTTTCTACTACTGTACAGTCTATATCAGCTATTCCGATATAGCTATCAGATATATATCAGCAGTGATACAACCAAATGCTTTGATTATTGTTATTACTACAGTATATATATATATACATATATTTGTAACTTACCAAGACTTATTTTTATATCTAATGTTTTTCAAGAATTCATATTTTTTTTAAAAAGCCAAATTAAAATGCATAATTTCAATGACCAGTTAAATTTGAAAATCACCAGACAAACGTGTTCTGGCACTACTAGCTAACGTCTGCTTCATCTAGCTAATGTCTGCCACTACTAGCAAACTTTTACTACAGCTAGAAATTACATTTACATTACATTACATTTCATTTAGCTGACGCTTTTATCCAAAGCGACTTCCAATAAGTGCATTCAACCATGAGGG
>JBBPCS010005928.1:0-10154 GCA_037974645.1 Hollardia meadi
CCCAGATTTCTTACAGTGGTGCTGGAAGTCAAGGTAATGCCGTCCAGAGTAGCTATATCATTAGATAAAGTATTTCTAAGATGTCTAGGGCCCAGCACAATAATTTCAGTTTTGTCTGTATTTAGCAGCAGAAAATTGCAGGTCATCCAGTTTTTTAATGTCCTTAAGACATGCCTGAAATTGTCTTCTTCCCAGCGTTTGTTTCTTGCCTTACTGTTTTTGTGGACCTTACTTATGTTTAGAATTTTGAATTTTTGCCTTTGCTGATTATAGATTTGTTTGCCTTTGTTGGATTATTCTTGGTTTTGACCCTCACCTGCCAAACGACCTGTAAGTTTACCTTTTGTTTAAAAAAATACTGCAGGAAACTTGCTCTGCTTGCGGCGTCTGCTCCTGGGTCCAACCCCTATTTCCTAGTGTTTCAAACTGTGACAGTATGAACTGGCCAGGACATGGACCCAGCAGACATATCTTTTGAAGAGGAACTGTATGACCTGTCATACACACTTATGTTTTTATGGAAAGTGAAAAACGGCTCCAAGTATGGAGTACAAGGAAGCTGCTCTGAGGTTGGCCCGCAGGGAAGCATCAGCTAAGCCCTGGTTAAAGAATTCATTACCTGTGTGTTTCATGGACCTTCTCAATACCAGAGACCAGCAGGCGAAGGCAGAGCCAAGGACAGCTGCAGCTAAGGAGGCTCTGGCACTGGAGACGGCTGCGGCACTGGCACAGGGGACAGCTGCAGCACTGGCACAGGAGACAGCTGCGGCACTGGCACAGGAGACGGCTGCGGCACTGGCACAGGGGACGGCTGTGGTACTGGCACAGGGGAAGGCTGCAGCTAGGGCTCCGGAGATGGTTTCAGTGTGGGCTCCGGAGATGGCTGCAATTCAGGCTTGGTGGGTAGCTGCAGTACAGGAGCTGGAGTCAGCCGGGCTGTCGATGGAGAACCAGGGGTAGGACTTGGCTGGGCTGCCAACGGAGAACCAGGAGCTGAAGTCGGCCGGGCCGCCTATTGGGAAACAGGAGATGAAGTCGGCTGGGCCGCTGATTGGGAACCAGATGGGTCTGGTGACAACTCTGTTGTGTTGGGCAGCGGAGTCTCTTGGAGCCTCGACGTCATCGGGGGCCTCGCTTTCTTGCAGGGGATGGCTTGAAGGCTAGCATTCTCCCGAGAAAGGAGACTCTTGGGAATTGCCAGAGGTAGCAACAGTGGATTCAGGAACTGTCAACTACAGGGTTTTATTCTTTAGGTTTTTGTGGTTGCCCAACTGCGCAATAATTCCTGTACTTTTGTACAAAAAAGCAGATAATACAATATACAATTGTACGGATGCCAAGAACAGGATTGGTGCAACTACTTTTAAATGCCATAATTTCAAGATCAGAATTTAATTATTGCTAAAAAAAAAAAAAAAAGTTGTTTTCTCGTGACATCAGTTTAATGTATCCCATTATTTTGAAAAAAGAAGCTTGGCTATCTCAAGATAAAAAACAACCAACCCATTATCTCAAGAAAACAAGAACTCGATTCCTCTCATTACTTCTAATCTTTATCAGAGTTCAGCAGTACCATGCCAGCATGCATAGATGGTGTCTTGACAATGTTAGCAATTCAAGGTTAAAATGTCAGATTAAGGAGTACCCATTGCTGCTCGACGTAGACTGTTCTTGAATCTACTTATTGACATGCATACTTTATACCATTCTAAGGGGAGTAGTTTCTTTTCCAGTTCCCTTATGCCAATGAGAATTCTTTTGGTTGTAGTCTACTGGAGAGTAACACATCTGCTTTAAGTTGACCACAGAATTTAAGTCTACTGTTTCATTATGTTCTGCCTCTAACAATGTCAGTAATAACATCAGCTTACCTGACCAGCACATGTTTTTACTACACGACCAGCAGAGTTGTCAGGCCTAGCAGCTTTTCTCATATTCATTCTCAACAGGATTTTTCTCCAGTGGCTGGTCCTCTGGGGGCGGAGTGGACTTTACAGCTGATTCTTTGTTGAGGGGATCAAAGCAAACATGAAATGTTTTTAGGTCATCTGATAACATAGCCTCACACATGGTGGGGACACTCCTGATTTCATAGCCTGCTGTGATATTTTGGACCACCTGTAACTTTGGATGTTATTGAATATTAGTAATTGTCTTGTGAAATACACCTTTTGTCTTCTTTCACTTTGTTATCGGTAATAATAATAGTATTAATAATAACCAGCATTAAAACTCAATAATTTATATGTTTATACATTATATATGTGTGTGTGTGTCTTGCAGTTTCTCTTCAAGTTCTTGTCCAGTACTAACTCTGTGTCTCATCTGGACCTCAGTGATACCAACTGCCCTCTGGACACGGTCAGTGAGAGATAGTTCATTCAAACAGTGAGCTCCTGTTGTCTTGGGCTGCTTGGTTGATTTCACCTTAAGAATAATCAAACATTTTGGAAAATCAGCTCGCTGTCAGAGAAGGTCTTTATCATTTTATCTATGTGAAAGTCAAGTATTATAGACTTCCTGTCACCTTCTTCTGTTATCAGAAAGACATGCAGAGATGGTTACTAGAATTACTTTATGCAGCATCTTTTGGTAAGATGATGTCATAAATAGTTCAAATAAATAGTGGTGTATTAAATGGAGTTAGAATGGTAAACATTTTCAACAGTGATTCCTACTGTGTCAGATTTGAGAGTTAAAACACAACTCTGAAATTATTACTTATTAATCAGACGTGCAGTAGTGGGAATAGTGAAAACAAACAGACATGGCCCTAAAAGAACCTGGAAATTGGCTGAAAGCCTGAAGTTAGATTCTATCTTTTTGTTTGTTTATTAATAAACTATTACTTTTGGCTGAATAAATTATTTAACTGACTATTGGTAATATCTAAACAAAAGTTGATCCTCTCAGATTTTTGTCCTGCGCCACTGTTATTCTGTATTGAATGCCTGTGCTTGTCTTTCTGTACATTCACTCAGTCACTCTGACTTTCTCTTGCAGTTATTTGTGTCTCTGTCTGCTGGTTGTTGTTACAAACTGATGCACCTGAACCTGGCCAGGAATCCTTTCAGCCACAGGTCAGCTCCACTGTTCCAGCTCACTAATGACAAATTTCCACCCCGGTGGACAATAAAGATTTATTCTATTCTATTCTATTCTGTCAGCGGTCCTCAGTTTGTTAGGTGTTAGATGTTCAGACCTGTCACCTTCACATTCTCTTTGCATTATTGACTCAGTAACCGACTTATTATGGATCACGATCACAATACTTAGGCCACCCTAAGTGTTGTATTGTATATACTGTATCAGTGATGGAATGTAACTAATTCATATTAGTTACTCAAGTACTGTACTTGATCTGGTACTTGATATGGGATCTGATAATCGGACAGGCCAATACTCAGTCACTCCCTGTACAGTATACAAATGTAAATACAGTATATGTATAATTTAATTTTACTTGTACTTTTGTTCTTAAGTATATTTAATAACAGACAACTTTTACTCATGTACTATTTGTATGTGTGACTTTCACTTTTACCAAAGTAATATTTTAGCACAATATCTTTTCTTTTACTCAGGTGTGACTCTTGAGTACTTTTTACAACACTGCACTGTATGTATAGTTTTTCAAAATAATTTCCTCAATTTCTTATTTTGTTGTATTTAATATTTGTTTCCTATCTCTCTAGTCCAACTGGTCTAACTTACACTTGTGCAGAAACAGCAACAAACAACTCAGTCATTCAGCTAATCCAAAATATTAGTTACTTACCCTACCCTGAGCACCAAGAGTAGATTTAAATATTAATAGAATTAAATGATAGCTTAAATACCACATTGCAACACTACTGACTCAAGCTCACAGACGTATAGTGAAATGGTAAAACTAATAGCTCTGTCCCATTCGATGTATCCAAATAAGCCTTACCAATGAGCATGCATGCACGATACCAGCACCCAGAGATGGACACATCTAAATTAAGTCTTTAACAAGCCTTGTTGGTTACACTGGTGATTTTCTTGATGTGACATGTCAACAGGTCTGCTTTGAAAAAGGCATGTAGGCACAACAGCACAAAGGCTAGAATGTTAAGGCAACATCTGGCAAGACTAAGGGGGTAATGCTGTAACGGGTAGTGGTAGGACCCAGTTGCAGCACAACACACCACAGGTAGAATTGGTAATGACTTTTATTGATAACGTTAACAACAGTCTTAGCAGTCTGACGTTGATTCAGGAAGCCGGAGACACCAGCGATGACAGAGGCGATAATCGAAACAGAGTCTCTGTGGGAATATAACCCACTGGAGTAACAATCAGGAAATTCACACTAAGGAGGTGAAGCTGGGGAAAGCCAAACAGCCACGGGAACAGACAGACGGAAACCAGGAAGGACTAAGGCAGGTTTCGTGGTCGGGGACAGAAGGTTGTTGTGTTTTCCGGGGCAGAGACGAAATGGGAGAGTCAGAGGGAGGCAGGCAGGGTCGGCAACGGGAGCTCAGTCCAAGAGTAATCGCTGGAGAGTCTTGCATGGATAGCTAAGAACAATCTGGCAGTGAGTGTGTGTGTGAAGCAAGAACTTATAAGGTGGGTTGATTGCTGATGTGTAGCAGCTGAGAGTCCAGGTGAGTGTGATGAGCTGATGAGGTGGGAGTGGCTGACTGGCAGGGTGGAGCAGAGGTGTGGTGAAGTGGAAAACTACCAGGGCAGCATGTAAGAGGGAAAGCAGAATGTGACAAATGCTGGGTGGTGTGCAGGCTGACACAAATAGAAATATAATTAGCAGGTGGAATCAGATGCTGTTATCCACTCTAGCATGAATTAAAATAGCCTTTGACTGCGTTTGTGTGTGTTCTTTGTGCTTGTATAGAAAGGTGCGGGAGGTGACCAGGAGCATTCGAGAGTTCTTCAGTCAGAGCTGTGAACTAAAATACGTGGGCCTGTCTGCAACCAAACTACCTCCACAAGCTCTCAGGTTGGTTCACGCCCAGCAAATGCAATACAGTGTTTTCTAACGTGAAATTTAATTCTTGACCATAGTAATTGTGGTATGATCAAGTAGTAAAATATCCTTAACTGATTGGTCCACAAGCTGAGATACGTATGAAACCTTGGAATGGACTAGAGTGCAGACCTTGAGTTTTTTGGATTTTTCAAATATCTTTCTGTTATATGCCAGAAAAGAGAGGTGAAGGGAAACCGAACTTTCAAGTTCTGTTCCAGAAGTAAGAAAGCTTAATAATTAAAAACTCAGCATTGGAACAGAGCCTTCCTCAACAGTATGTCATGTGGCTTGCTTCATATGTTTGAATAAAATTGGTAGATTTTTGAAGAATGATCAAATATCATTTATGGCTAGCTCAGATATGTCTGTAATGACAGCAGAACAGAGGGGACTGGATGTTAAAGAAGATTTTAGAAAGCTGAGATTACAACTAGATATAACTTTGTTTATAAATCAAATAAATAGCTGTGTAGTGAGTGACTGTATCCCTGCATGTTCACTTGCAACTGACTGAGATAACGGTGCATGGTCAGTGATTCGTTTACTGAACGTACACAGCGAACGTGAGCCCTAAGTGATTATCAGTTACTAAGTCACTCAAGCCCATCCCTCCAGCTCTCCCTCCATCTAATGTCTTGAAATATTGACTGAAGAAGACTACCAAATATTTTATTTAATAATTCAGTGTTGCAAAATTCTACGTGTTGTACATAACAGGGTAGGACTTTGTTATAGCAGCTTTTAGTTTGCAAACAGTAACTTTATCCAACTAAATTCTCAGCTCACTGGCTTATTCTTCACTGACGACCATTCTCAGTTCACTAGTTAGTGAGCTGACCTGACTGACACTGAAAAGACCTGCTATGCCCATCACTAACAGGTACTGGTAGTCCAAATCCACATCCACCCCCTGGATGGAGATCGGAGAAGGGGGCGTTTTCCGCCAAGTTAACATCGTTTAACTTTAACCATGAAGTTTTCAGTTTCTTATAGAAGCTGCTTTAGTGGATGCTGAGTGGTCTTAGAATATGGAGAGTAAACACCAGGAACACACTTCTTTTCATTCATGAAGTCCAATGAAATTAAAGCTCAATGACAGATTGCATTGTGTTTCATGAGCTGGTGGAACAGAGGTTAGCCTGGACGTGATGTCACAACTACGGCTCTGTTAGTTCTAATAGATAAAGTAGATGCCACATCAGGCTAGTGAAATGTCAACTGCTAATGCCAGACTTTTGTGCAGCTTTTGGATTTTTTAATGAAAGAATCCAAAACGACACAACAGGGAATAATTTCACTGGTGAGAAGTTGTTTTACAACATTTTACTATTTAGAAATAGTTCTAATAACTTTTAGCAGCATCTACACTAACCTTATTAGGTGCCGCCATTGTTGTTTTTAAAAGAAGTGTGGTTTCTCTCGCTATATGGGATCTGATAACACCTGTACCATAACTGCCAGTAGTTCTTCATAGGACGCTGATTGGTCCAAACCACTGTTCGGCCTGCACAATTTGAAGCCTGGCAAGATGGATTCTTGTGTGATCTTGTGACCTTGAGAATCCAGCTGCCTTGCAAGGTAACTTGTTTCTAAATGGGAGTCCGTAAAAACTTACATCCCACTTTGAACAGTGTTGTGTGCCTAATTCATGCTCTCATCAGCTCGTATTGGGCTGTATCAACACTTTTTGGATAAGCTAGCAAAAAAGTAGCTTATTTTAATTTATTTAATTTTTTTAAGTTAAGTTTATTAACCTAATCTAGGAAGCGCATTGCATTCACCAAAGTAAAAAAATTTGTCATCTTATGTCGTAATTAGGGCCCTAGCCCTGGCCGTTCAATGGTTGTGGAAATTTACGTATTTTATTGGTTTCGGCCATGGACGTGGCAAAATGACTTGCTAGTGCACCCTAAAATGCAGCCCCCGGGCCTACTTTCACCTACATGCATGAAATTCGGTACACGTGTGTCAGACCTAGATCTACAAAAAAGTCTCTTGGAGCAATGACCTAAACCCAACAGGAAGTCAGCCATTTTGAATTGTATGGCCATTTTTGCCAATTCACACATCTTGTATTTTAACAAACTCATCCTTGAGATTTCATCCAATCAACTTCAAATTTGGTCAGGATAATCTTGACAAGTTCTGGATCAAAAGTTATCAAAAGCCTGAGTTTTTGTTGAACCATATAGTTGTGGCGAATTTTGGCGTTTAGCCATGAGAGAGGCAGTTGTTATAACTCCACTGTACATTGTCCAATCTGGCCAAAAATTCACATGTAAGATGACAAACTGGGCCTGAACACAACCACATGTCAATTTCCAGTTGTAGTCACAGCGCCACCTACTAGCTACAGAAATTGACATAATTTACACTTTCATGTACTTCTCCTAGGTGCTTCACCAGATCAACCTAAAATTGTGGTGGTGAAAAGCCCTAGGACGTTGATGATGCATTATTGTTAATATTGTGAGTTTTCATCAAATGGACTTCCTGTGGCGGCGCGTGGCGAATATCAATGTTTCAAAATGACACAGGAAATTGTTATAACTCCACTGTACATAGACCAATCTACACCAAACTACCAACGATGAATGAAAGTCCTGATCTGAATACATGGCATCTGTTTTTGCCATGGGCGTGGCAAAATCATCCACAATGCCCCCTAGAAAATTTCAACAAAGCAGCCTCCGTAGGCCGTTTGATGTAGAGCTATGAAATTTGGTAGGTACATGTAACATCCCAAGACGTACAAAAAAGTCTCTGGAGCCATGACCTAAATCCAACAGGAAGTCTGCCATTTTGAATTGAATTTGAAATCGTAGCTGTTTTTTAGCCCATTTATTTTACAAAATCCTTCCAGGGGATTAATCCTAATGACTTCAAACTTGGTCAGTATATATAACACCCCTTGACGGTAAAAAGTTATTAAACTGTGGTCTATTCAGAAGTCCATCACTCTATATTTTTCAAAATATGAGAAAACATCAAATATCTATCTCTCCACAATGCTTCGTTCAACAGTCATTCAACTTCACATCAACATTCTATGGGATACCAGTATCAGCTGTTTCCAATTTGGTTCAAATCTGTCAAACGGTTTCTGTTCAGTGATAGATTTTATCTTCTGGTATTTGCACTGTACGTACAACATCTATTTCAACATTTCATCAAATTTGTTAACATATCCCAGAGATTTTTATTCCCAATGGCTGAATTAGTGTGATTTTGTGAAGTTGTTAACTCTGATATCTTTGCCTTACCGTATACTTCTTAAGCCCCTTTTACACAGCCCATTCAATGCACCTCTGATACGCCTCGCCGGAGGAATAATGAGGGGTCAAAGTTGTTCCACTTCTGAGATGGCAACGCAGGTAGTAACAGAAGAAGATTGTGAGTTTTCATCTACCCCCATACCATGATGACGCATTGCGCCATGAAACAGGAAGTTGTTGTGACATGAGCGTACCTTTTCCAATCAGCCCCAAATTTCACATGTTCGTTTAAAGTCCCGACCTTAAGACAGCTACCACTGACAATCATCATTTGATTTACATGAAATTTTGACTGCATGGTCTCCACTTCATATACTGGAACAAAACGGGTAATTAGTGGGTGTTGTGAGGACGCAGTCGCGTCATGCTCTGATGGGCGCGGGGGTTGCGGTGGCCCATTCAACACTGCTTGCAGTTTTAATTATGAGTTAGTATCTTGTCATTATGAGAAAAGATCTCACAATTATGAGATCAGGATCTTGTATGTGAAAAGTTAAGGTTACCTCGGGTAACATAGCACTATCACATTTAATCTCCTTTTATTTCCTTCTTGGTATGAGACACTGGAAAATATTAATTTTAGTCAATATGGACGGCATTGATAATAGTATGTCAGCACTGTGCAGGCCTCTCAAGTCTTGAGATTGTTCAGGCGGAAAGTCCGACCTGCTGGAAGTCACTTTCTTTCTGGGTCAATGACCCTTATTCCTTATAAAATTATTCAATCAATTAATAACATGTATCATTTTATTCTCTAAAACCTGTTAAGTTTAATGCATTTTCAGTATATTCCAAAATGTTTTATTTTTTTTTATGTTTTGGCATCGCAAACCTCCAAAATGACAGGTGGTGCAACTGTCCATGCAATGAACAGACTAAAATAACTATTAAAATTGGTATATTAATGATAATAAATTCAAAATAAAATACTCTGGCATAATTTTATATTTGAAACCTTTCTGATAAACCAATTTTTTACAAATACCAATTGTTTTTGAGCTATTGAGATGATTAAAATACTTTTGTCCGACAATTTGCATGTCTCAAATGTCAGGGTGGCACAACTGTAAACATGGGACTTTTATTATCAAATGAAGTGGTAATAGCAGTAAACATGATATTGAATCAAGAGGACCCCATGTGACTTTCATGGCTGAGTGGAAAATCTCTCTCAAGTATTGATAAAAATGGCTACTTTCAAATGATAGGTTGGTGGGGACACTTTCGATGTCAGGTGGTGCAACCAATGTAAAACTAAGAAAATGTTATTTTATCTTAAAATTATTTATTGTATTTGAAAATTATATGTATAAACTGAGATTATTAATCACATTTCCAAAAATGTTTATTAGTTTTAAGTTAAAATTTTTTAACACTTCCAAACCTTCCATGATAATGTTTTTTAACCATTTTAGATGCCACTGCCAAGTAAAGAGAAATCAGCATGATACAGGGAGCACATTAAAAATTATCCGGCTCCAAGAGAAACACATGGTTTATTTTGCAGTTATTAACCCTGGTCTAAATCGCAGGTGGCATCACAAATTTCTGCATGTCTGGCTGACACCTCTCAGTGTCAGTCTGCACATCATCTGAAACTCAACCTTGACAACACAGAGAAGGCATCTTCTCTGGCCCTGACCCAGACATTGGGTGTGATACTGCATGACCAGCTGTCCTTTGCTGCCAACACCACTGCAACACATGCTCAGCAGATTCATTCTCAAATCAAGTCAAATCAAATCAAATCAAATCAAATTTTATTTATATAGCGGCAATTCACAACAAAGCGACAGGCACAAACACAGATGCAAAGCAACTGCAACAGCAAAAGCTATAGGAATGTTAAAAATAGTAGTTGCTGTAGG
>JBBPCS010005931.1:0-10153 GCA_037974645.1 Hollardia meadi
TTTTGGTTAACACAGAACCGTAGAGGTGAGCTCTGGGACAAGGAGTAGACACTTTCATGCTTGCTACAAGCAAAGAGTACTAGCTAATTGAAACACAGTAGTACCAGCTAATCTAAGCACAGGCTGAAACTGTCTTGCGAAAAAAATAATAATGCGAGCTAGTAGCATGCGGCTAGTTAGCAGGAGCCTCGGGAGCTGATTAGCTCAGGGCTATAGGGTGCTGCTTCCCTGTTAGAAGTGAGCATACAAAGAAAGCAAATTCAAATAAAAGTTTACTTCTGGGACAAAAACACACACAGGCACTTTGAAGCTCTTTTTTGTGTTGTTTTGCTGAGTGGATGAATATATATATATATATATATATAGTATATATATATATATATATATATACTATTTACTGTGTTTAGATCCAGCCTCTCTTCTTTTTTTGTGTGTTTTATGTTTATATTGGACATACACATTTTGCTCCTCAGAAAAGAAACATCTTATAAAATATTGCATGAACACAGACACTCAATTATCAGCAGGGCTTCTTTCCTACTATTTTACCTGTGCAAGACCTTGTGAAACCCTGTAGTAAACAAGGGCAAATGCGATTTGACTGTCAAGTGGCGAAAAAAAGAGTAGCAAATCATTCGTAAATTACCCCCAGTAAGAGTTATACATGGGGCTTTCCGAATAAGTGTAGGATCTGGCCCATAATATAAATACATTTTCCGATTCTAAGTTAAGGTTCATAAAATACATTTTTAAGCAATGTAAACCTTGTAAAATGTCTTTCTTTTTATAATATTCAATAACACCTCCATACTGTATCTCCTGTTGTCAAACTTGCCTCCACCGGTCTCAGAGGCTGTGTCCGTTCCCAGCTTGGTTTCCAGCCGCGCAAACTTTAGTGATGCAGTAGGCCCTCTAGTTCCACCGCTATATACGCTAACAGTTGCTAAAGCTACAGCCAAAGATTATATACAACCCAATATAACTAACTTCCAGCAGACAGTATAGTGACAGCAGTTGGCAGTTACTCTGGTGATATGCTGCCCCCTATGTCTTTTGAGGTACCTTCACATTCTTTCTGACTACTGTAAGGGGGGAGAAAGAAAAGAAAAAAGAGAAAGAGCAGCAGGATAAGCACCTTGGAGAGCACTACAGCACTTAGTCTTGTCTCTGCCCTCAGTCCTGACAATTGTGCTTATATAATGCATGAAGCTGATAGTTTGTGGGTCAAGTCGGGTGCGGGTGGTTGATTAGAGCATATTTTTTGGGGTCGGGCAGTGCAGAATGGCTCTCGTTATGAGCTGGGAAGGTGCTTGTATTAAAAAACCCCTGACCTGCACTTCACCACGGCACACACTTATCACCTCTGCATTGACTTATTAGAAAAGGTTGACATTTTCAGTCACAACCAAAGAACCAGCCATTAATCAGCATTAATCATTTCAATTTAGTATATCATGTACCTTTGACCACATTGATCAGTGCAACAATTACTAATTTTCCAGAGAAGTCGTTTACTAGCTTATGTGGAAAATTTAGTCAAATGTCCAACATTGTACAATTTCAAGTTCAATAAAGTCAGTAAAGTTTGTGAAGAGCGAGGGCACCTCAGATTAACTTCATGATCTCTTACACAAATGCATGCAAACATTTCTATTGACACTGTGCAAATGAGGGCCTCGGATCTAAGTACCATGTGAGTCTTTTGTCGAGACAAGCATCTTTCAAGAAGCTGGCGGTAAAAAGGGAGGGTTTACAAGCAAAAAAAAATCAATCTAGGCATTTCCACGTCACATTAGCTCCTGAGAAACCTACTTAAAACAGTGAGTGGGCCCAGATGGCCTCGCAGAATTCCTCTAATCATTGATGCCCTCATTGGTGGAGCATTCGGTCCTGTTCCTTATTACCTTGTGATAAAAGGCCATCTTTGTTCTCTTATCATTGTCAGAACACCTCACTTCTGCAGACTCTGCACTCTTTCTCATTTGCTGCATTAACAGTTCCTTACATGAGTTTTTCCACCTACATCTCTCTTCTGGGGAAATTCATCAAAAACGACCATACTGCTGACCTTGCAGTATCTCAGTTTTGAGTTTGACATCACAGATGTTTTATGGGGACATTCACCAAGAAATCAAAAAACATAAAATCTCTTTATGGAACAAGAAGTGAAGTAGAATCAAATTAGCAGATCTGGAACAGGAAAATTAGGAACATTAGACTAGATTTAGGCTCATATAGGCCCTCAGGAGACCTCTAAAGACCTGATCTTGCTTTCTGGTCAGAAACACAGCGTATTGTGTATAGCTGACAATGCCATGGAAGGACACATACAGTGCTGGCAGCAGAGGTGAAGGATCATATTGGATTAATTATGTGTTTATTACTGGGGTCACAGTTAGAGCTGGTGTTGTACTGCACTACATTACATTAAGAGGTGTATATGGTGAATGGGGTGGGGGCAGAATATCAGAAAAACCTCTCAAAATAATGCAGTCCAGTACAACACCATCACTAACTACAAACTCAGTGCTAAAACATTTAATTTAATTAACACATTTACAATAGTGTCAACAAAAACTAAAGTAGACTTTATGGTAGAACAGTTATACTGAATTGCAGTAGATCACATTGGTGTACATAATAAAGTGGCCACTGAGTGTAGATGTAAGACTGGGTCAAGCTGCCGGGTATCGACTCTTTGCTTGGGTGAGGTAGGATTCAAGGACGGTTCATTGCTGCATTAGGTCAGAGAATAGTCTTCTGATATAAGTAACTATTTATAAAACTAGTGGATACAATGTCGATGTAAGGCCGGGTCAGACAATCTGCTCTTTGCTTGAATGAGGGCAGGCTCTAAAGGTAGCTTTAAGGTACAGTAGGTCATTGGTGTCGCCTGTCACAGGGCCTGGTAGATTTATGGCGGTGCAGCATGATACCCAGTTTCAAAGGAATGCTCATCCAACTTTTGCTTTGTTTACCCTGTGTATCATTAGCATTTTATTGTTACCGACATTGATACTGCTTGTTGATACCAATACTTATCGATGCTATCCTATTCTCCATAGTTTTGCATGAAAACTAATGAGATGACATTAAAAGATTTGAAAAGATTCAACTGTTATTTTATTATTATTATTATTATTATTATTTTAAATGTATTTATTCAATTGTTTCTTTTTTTTGCAGAACTAGGTTAAATTGTTTCCATTTTGTTGTCTCTGATTGTCAGGAAAATTCACACTATGTTCAAAGTTGGGCTATCTAAATGATTGGGAATGAATGAGATTTATGGTATACTAGCTATTGGCACTCAAGCATACCTAAACCAACTGGTCTCCACTGTAGTGAAGGGCTGTAAAACTTTCACATTAAACAGACCACCCTGTTACATTCTGCTGCCGCTATAGATGGACTGGGTTGGACTTGGCTTTCTGCTAAGATATGAACTGACGAAGCAGTGGCTGTTTAAAACCGATGCTAACAATGGAATTGATGAGATCGAGACTTTTTTAGTTTAGAGGACAGGTCGTTAGCTGCAGCAGCCCCTTTGCTGTGTCAGTCAAACCTGCCGCACTGCTTCAGATTAGAATGTTGTATTTGTTTCTGGTGTTACCCCCTTAACACATAACTACACTTTTACATATATTGCATTTAGCTTCATTTTCATTAAATTTAGTAGAGTGAGTCCACACTTTTAACTGTTTTGCCCTGTCAGCCATGACTGCAGAGCACAGAATGTAAACACTCAGTTACACAATGTAAATGGAATGGTAAATGGACTTGCATTTATATAGCGCCTTTCAAGTCTACCAACTCCTCAAAGCGCTTTACAACACTTGTCACATTCACCCATTCACACACACATTCATACACTGGTGGCAGTGACTACCACCTAAGGTGCCACCTACTCATTAGGATAGGTAACCATTCACACATACACTCACACACCGATGGCTATGCCTTTGGGGCAATTTGGGGTTCAGTATCTTGCAGAAGGACATGTTGACACGCTGACTGCAGGGGTCGGGAATCAAACCTCCGATCAGTGGACGACCGTTCTGAGCCATGGCCTGTCACGGCAATGTCAATCGTAACCACCAAGAAAGAAAGAAAGAAAGAAAGAAAAATATCTCAATAGCGAATTAACCTTGGTGTAGCCTATGTTAACAGAAGCAGTAACAGTTTTTTGTTTGAGATCAATTCTAGAAGAAATTGACAGTTATCAAGTCGTGAAAGTGCTCTGTTGGTTGCTGAGAAAGAAAAAAGCATGTTCAATATCGCAGGCTATTTGGAATATGTGAAAGGTGTCTTTGTATTGTGGAGGAAGGCCAGCTATTGTTTTTGTTTCTGCTCCTCAGTTCTCTGCGTTTCATTATCTAAATATTTTCTGAGCAAGAGCCTTATATTAGTTGGTATAATTTGGGATCCACCAGAGGGTTAGTGCTCACCTCTTGTTCTCCTTGTTCTGCCTGTATTTAAATATGTATGAGGCATCTGTCTTTGTTGAGAATCATTTATTCTCCCTCTGCTTCACCACGGTGCAGTTTGCAGTTCTTTACATTGGAACCATTTATCAGTTGGAAAGTGTAATCCAGGCAGACGAGCTCCAAATGTACATCTGAGAATTATTTATCGTCAGCACGATAAATAGCTGCTTCGTCAACGAAGTCAAGCATGTCTGCATTTTCATCTGAGCAATGCCATTGATCTCATCCACAAGGTCAAGTGCTAGCTTAATGCTAAGTGTCTGTTTTTCAATGGAATGTGCTTGTGTGAGATTTCCATGTTTTCCCCTATAGTTTTATCACACAAAAACACATGATAAGGTTTACATATTGGAAATATAGTTTCATGATATAAAATAATGCGACCAAAGTCCAATGAAAAAGTGTTGTGTAATGGTTTGATAACATAATCATTTTTCATCTTAATCAGTCCAATTTTGGGGAAATGGAAGAGCAACCACTTCAATCCTTTTTTTTAAAAGAAATGTTGGTTTTTACTAATATTATTATTTTTAATAATATGATTATTTTCACCCATGCAGTTTAATAAGAATTATATTATATTTGATAAACGTGATCATTTCAGTAGCAAGGGGAGCTGAGCTTGATCAAATGCATAATTTGTGTGAAATGACATTATGAATTGTAGTTTCTTCTCCCTTTTAACTGGAGCATGATGCAAAAGGAAAACAAACTTGGTTTTGTATTGTGAGGGGTTTTTTTTCTCATCACAATTTTGTCAAAAAAGTAAAAGAAGAAAAGTGTATATTACTTATTCAAATATTTGTTAGATAACAGGAATGACTCAAAATCAAGTATGTTTAATAACCATCATGTTCTATAATTTTATCAGTGAATCATATATGCAATATAACATCTCATCTGCAGACTCTGACCCAGAGGAATACATGAGCCTATGATAATTTAGATTCAAATATTTTCAGTGACAAAGGTTCCTTTACCTTTGAAGCTGCTTTGATGTGGCAAATGTTTCTCTTCTCAGTGCTTCCCTGACATGACTTCCTTAATAGATCCATCAGTGTCTACTGACACTCGGTCTCCATGGGTTTGTATGGCAGCCATGCTGTTCAATTACTTTTTACTGCTGGTCCCATACAGATTCCTAAAAGACAACTTACTGGTGAATGAGGGTCAGAGTAAGAACAGTCTTATAAATTTAGTGCAGTTGGGAAACAGCAATGAAAAAGACATTTCTTAAGGCTGTGAGAATGACTGGCGGTTGGCTCATTGTGAAAATATAAAACCTGCAGACTCCAGTGTCGTATCAGGCAGCAGTTCTCTGTGAATCTTTTTGCCACCAACTACGTTTGCTATGTGAATGCTTTATCTTGCAAACCACCTTTGTCCCCAAAGAGAGGTACAATGTCACACGACTTCCGCCTTTACTACTCAGAGTGGACTTTCATCACACATGCCACTCCAAGATGTCACTTGTCAGGAAGAAGTGAACTTAGGTTGTCTGAACTGTAAGCTCCATGTTGAAGAGTTGATTACTGTTTTCTGGTGATACTGAAGCATGTGAAAAATTTCTAGGTTATGATATTTTGAAAAAGCAAACAACTATTTGCTCTGTAAAGATATAGCACAGTAATAGCTTCCCAGACAGACAAGGCCGTCACTTTGCCTGTGTGTGAGTTGTAGTCTTAGCTTCTCTGTTCTTTGCTTTGGTAGTCAGGACACATGCATGTTAGTGCATGTGAGTGTACATGTTACTGTATGTGAATCCCTTGTTAGTACCTGATCAGTCCCGGTTGCCTGGCTATGTCCTGCTCATGCTCAAAAGTGGTCCAGTCAGTAAAGTAAGGTTACCAGAAATGTGTCTTTTAAAAATTTCCCATTTCATTTATTTGCATGTTTTATATACAGTCAATGGACATGAATGACTGCCCGATCGTAGCTGGCTGCCCGTTTTTACGTCGTTTTGAGTGAGGTGGTTGGTATCAGTTGGCGGTACAATTCACTATATAGTAATTTTCTAGTGTTAAAACATTGCACTTCTATGCCCGAGAAAGAGTTCTAAGCAGCACTCAATATTTAGAGGGCTTAAATGGTATTAATTCAGAGGAAATGTAGTAGTTCAATATTGTGTAACAGGAAATGAAATTATAGAAAATCTTATTAGACAGCACTGGAAATTTGCAATTTCTAACAGTTACTATGGGATGTATTGGGGATTTTTGTATTAATTCGTGTTTGATGTGAGTTACAAAGTCTGTTGTAGAGGATTTATATCCTGTATCAGAAAAAATCAATACATTAAATTGCTTAGAAACAACATGAGGAGATTTACAATTCAATTTAGCAAGGAGTCAACTTAAAAAAAGGTCTAAAATAGAGAAATTAATAAAAATGTATTTCAGAAAAAAACATTAAACACGTTAAGAGATAATCTGCTCTACAATAAGATAAACTGGAATATAACCTAATGTGCTTTTATATGATCCAGATCAAAATGGAAAGAAAAAGGTTATACAAAAACACATTTTTTTATATAAAAAGAAAAATAAATTAAATATCTCAAAAAAATAATAGAGAATTCTGCAACAGAGTATTATAACTTGTGTTATGAATTTTTTTTGTCTTATTTTATACTGTGATGTAAATTTACAGCAACTTTCATGAAAAGCTATCTGGAACGTGTATTTTTCATATTTTACTGTATTGATTGAATTGTATTCATTAAACACAGAATTTAACCATAAATTATAATTTTTTTCTCAAAACCTCAATAATCCTAGCACAGATCCAGAAAAAGAACACATTTGCTGCCAATGTTTTGCATTTAAAAGATTCCTGTTTTATGAATGTACGATAATTTTGAACAGGCACAATTGCGGTAACCTTAGTTTACTGACTAGACCACTTTCGCTCATGTGCAGGACAAGGTTGGGCAGCCGGGACGGATCGGGTACTGACATCCCTCACTGTCCTCCGCACGTCTGTTTTCAGCATGACAGCCTTTTGAGAAATCTTCTCCTATTATAGCTAAAGAGTACAGTGAAATATGTTTCTAAAAAACTGTGGCGGGAAATAGGCCAAACAGTAACACAATATGTATTCATATTTGATCAACACTGCCCCAATTTCACAGTTTGATCTGAGTTTGCTGTTGTTAAAGCAAAACATAAAATGGCAGCCATCTGGTGACAAAACAGATAACAGAGATGAGGATTATTAGGTGCACATTTATTTTTGCCTTCTGTGTCTTGATGTGGCTGCTCAGTGTGGCAGGGACCTTGGTTTACATTTACAAACACAAGAATAAATGTATCTTATTTGAAAGTAATACCTCTCAGTTGGCCACTGACAATGATAATGTGACTTTGATAGCTGCAGTTGACACACCATTTCAGTTTTATGTTACTAAGTTTAATGGGTCTTTTACATTAAGTCACAAAATGAGTTTAGAACTGGCATTCACAATGGATTCCTTTCTACTTTAAGACACGAGTGGGAAAATAAGTAATCATTGTACTGCGCCAGAGCTCAGATTGGGCATGATGTGTCTGCAGGGGCTTTGTATGGTTTTTGGTCAGTAGCAGTAAATCAGTGATGATTTTACCTGAAGCTGAGGCTCTAAGAGGTCGCTGCACAGAGAGGCATAGGGGTGGTGCTTGGGGTAAAATGTTCACCCACCACTAAAGTGACCTGGGGGTCCTGAGCTAACTTTGGGTTAACATTATTTTGTAAATGTATTTTTTTTTTAATCTATATTTTTTGCCTATGTTTATCTCTGCATATGTTGTTAAGGCTGCTGCTGGGCTCAGTTTTTTTATTTATATATTTATTTATTTTTTTCACCTGTTCAATCTTGAGTCACTTTCTCTATTATCTGCCACGACACCTTTTTGTTGTTGGTGGAAATCTCATCACTGGCTTAAGTATTGAGTATCGAGCTCCCGGTGAAATGGATGGCACAGCCACTCCACACTGCAGCAACATTCAACCGTTCCACCAAAAGTTTAATGAAAGAGAAAAAAAGCTTGTGTCTGAAAATAACCGCTGACATGATCAAGATTGATAAAGCTTCATTTAATTAGGCTACTTTTTGGAAACAAATCATTCATCTAAATCTTCATCCCTCTCTGCTGCCATGTTTGTGCCAAACATGTATTGTCACATTGTCAGAATACCCATACAGCCATATGTGAATTTAGGCATGAGGCACAGATGTCATAAAATAGGTGAATCATGTGCATGACACATTTTACAGGTCGTTATCTTTGAATAAGAGTCTAAAAATGAAAGACTGGTGGCTCTGGCTCATCTTGCTTTCCCTGTTGGGAAGTCATTTCAGGTCATGTGTTGAAACAGAGAGTGCTTTATTGCTCTGGATGTCTCAAGAGAGCTTTTGTTAGTGGAGCAGACGTTGACTAAATAAGGAATTAACTTCCATTACCATTATGTATTTCTCTCTTTGAAGTTATTTAGAGTGCATGTATTCAAATGCAGGCTGACATCAGGTTCACATATTTTCCTGTCATCCCACTGTTTCCTGCATTTCTCTAGAATTACCTGCTTATTGTTACTTTCATTTTCATTTATTCTTATATAAGTCAGAATAATGTGGCTCAGGTGGTAGAGCAGTCGTGCAGTGATCGGACGGTCGGTGGTTCAATCCCTGGCTCCTGGAATCTACATATTGAAGTGTCTTTGAGCAAGATACTAAACCCCAAATTGCTCCCGATGTGTGAGTGCATGTGTGAATGGTTAGTTGGCTGTTGCTTAATGGTCGTGGGTCGCACGTGGCACCCTGCAAGGTAGTCACTGCCACCCGTGTATGAATGTGTGTGAATGGGTGAATGCTGACTTGTAGTGTAAAGCACTTTGAGTGGTCAAGATGACTAGAAAAGCACTGCATTGATGCAGTCCATTTATATTATTTTTTAAATATATATTCTTTCTTTTTTTATGTATTCTTCTGGGGTATTTATTAATGTAATGCAGTGTGGGTGAAACAGTTGATTCTTTAGGGCAGGCAGAAAATAACAGTGGAAGAGTTAAGGCAACCCTTACTGCTTGTACAAAGAATGGCAGCCAGGTCATTTGCCTCAGAGATATGGAAATTATGAACATTATGCAAAGGTTCATTGTTCTGAACTTGAGTCTCGAGTCTACAGTAAAGGTTTTGGAGTTTAGGTGACATTTGACATCATCATTATTCCAACTTGTGTTGGTGTTTTTTTAAGAGACACTGTGGGGATTCAACAATACCATTTTTGCACTTTCAATAGCGAGTGAGTCAATTACCACATCTAGTCATCCCATGCATGGATGGAGTGGGCGATAATACAATATACATTATATTATATACCATTACAAGATATATGTTCATCTACTTTTGAATTGAAATGTCAACGATAGCTTATTAGTTAAATTGAGGAAACATACACTGAACAAAAATATAAACGCAACACTTTTGTTTTTGCTCCAATTTTTCATGAGTTGAAAAGATCTAAGACTTTTTCTATGTACACAAAAGGCCTATTTCTGTCAAATTTTGTCCACAAATTTGTTTAAATCTGTGTTAGTGAGCACTTCTCCTTTGCTGAGATAATCCATCAACCTGACAGGTGTGGCATATCAAGATGCTGATTAGACAGCATGATTATTGCACAGGTGTGCCT
>JBBPCS010005932.1:0-10152 GCA_037974645.1 Hollardia meadi
CCCCCCCCCCCCCCCCCCAGGCCCGGCTTCTGCTTTCTTATTAGATTTTACCATCTGCTTTAAATTCTCTTTTTTTCATTTGTTGCTCTAGCTCTGACTAACCCTAAGCTAAACAATATGCATTTATTCATCCATGCCTTTCTCTAAGCATTGATGAGACTGAGGATTGTGCTTGATAATAAACATGGCTTAGTCTAACACAGGCTGCTTGCTAAGCCTCGCAAGGCTGTTTACTGCAGATCAGTGCCAGCTAACTCCATTAGTTTGGAATATACTACTACATCCATGAAAGCAATGCCCAAGTATAGTATCCTATACCATCTTTTTCCTCCTCTCTAAAATGTCCTTTCTCCAACAATGTCTGCAAAGCCTGCTGACATTTTGGCTTCTTAAAGGCAGCACTGAGATGTAGATAGAGCAGACAGGCCTCAGTGCTTCAGGTAATTGATGTGCAGTTTTTAGCACCATTGTCAGACGTCTTCATCCCTCCAATTTCTAGAAGGCATGCCTCACTTGGTTTGCCCAAAACGCTTGATATGCTCTGTCCAAAATAAAGGACATTTTCCAAGTTAATATAACAGTAGCAATCTATCATATTCTTCTTTAGTTTAGTGGCTGGTGAGTAATTGGATTGAGTCTCTGATGGTGTATTGCCGGTGTGTTCATCACCACTTAATCAAGTTTGTTGTTAGCCAATGTATTTTTGCTGTAAGGGTAAAGAAACCTGGTGTTGCATAAATATAGAAGATCATTGTTCAGTAAGCCATTTAGCAGGTACTTACTAACCATGGCTTTTTCAAGGGATTGGTAAGAGATCAGTCAGGATATATCCATTTAGTCTAATTGGTTTTATGAGGGATTGATGAGTATAGTTAGATTACAGGGTCAGAAGGGATATACAGTATTCACTGAGACAAGGAGACAATCTTAGCCAGCTTTAAAGATAATATGTATGCAGACCTTTTATTTATTAGATTTTTGTTGAGTTGTGAACTTAGATTATCCCAAATGTTTCCAACAATGTTCAAACCCAAAGAAATCAGTCACTTTTGTTTGGACACCTGTCGCTATAACTTCTGGGAGAGAGTCAGAGAGTGAGCAAGGAAGTCAGTCAGGGTTACTAAATGTAATGTGAATAAAACATTACCTCGTTCGTCACATCAGATTTTCATCGACAGTGGTGGTTGTTTAACAGTGAAAAAAACAACTCCCATGATCTCAGGCCATGGGTCTTATTTTTGTTTTTATCAAGAAACCCTGCCACAGAAACTACATAGTGGCGTTTAAGTGTGGAGAAGTTGAAACATACAGTACAAATATAGGATTCACTAAGATACTGCTTGACAAAAGGAGTGTGCTGCATCTCTCTTGCTTTGCTTTTTGTCCTTTCTATTTGTAGAGATATATGCCCATAGCAAGAGAGTTTTGACATTTATGCACCTCTTGGGAACACATCACCAAGAATGTTATCAGCACCTTAAAGACAGCCCTCAGCCTCCATACATCCCTGGTAGGCACTCTCAGCCCTTGCCTCAAAGGGCACACCCCACGTCAACCTTCCACCCCTGACCTGTCTGCCAGCCTGAAGAAAGAGCCCCTGACAGCTTCTTTTGATGGTCGGAGGGGGGTGGCTTGTAAAGAATATGTGAAATGGAGGGTAAAAAGGAGGCCAGCCAATTGAAATGTCTGCACTGAGATCTAATCAGGTTGCAGTGGCTGTGCCCCTTTTTAAAGTAGCACCATGGCATTACAGCTAGCAGCCTCTCCTGGGTCCAGGCCTCACAGGGTGTCTCATGTCAGCTCCCCCACCCCCTCCCTCAGTAACCCTCTGGAACACATCATCCACCTCAGTCCCAGCTCTGGATTTATCCCCCCTCCCTTAAGCCGCCTTGACAGGTTTGTTATCTGTTCACCCGGTCGGCGAGCCCTGGAGAGTCGCAGCACTGGCAGTTAGGAAGGGGAATTCTACAGGAGAAGCAGGGCAAGTAAATGTCAAGTGAACCGCCAAGGATGGATATTATAGCTTCTGGGGACCACAGACAGGGTGGGTGAGAAAGTGAGGAGGGAGAGATGGTCTGTTTTACAGCGCACCACTCAAGGTGGCAGTGTTTACTGAATTCTCTCCAATCTATTTCTAGACTATCTAGATTCCTCATTTCAGTGAAAATTACAATTATATAACTACCGAATAGCTGTTACACACTCTCCATGACTACAAATTAGGACTGTCACGATATCCGATTTTCACCACACAGTGATTAGAAGTATAATTGGATGAAAGTTTTGGGGGGGGGGGTGCTATCAGTCAAATTCATCTTTAACTTTTTTTATTGTGTATTTTGGCTCTTGGCAAATGAATTCACTCAAAACACATGTAAAGAGGTGGAGAGAGATTCTTTAACCGTAAGTGTACAAAAATGTACAAAAAGAACAAAAGTCAACTGGAGAATCTGATGAACAAATGATCCACAAGGCCTAACACCGGCTGGATTATTGACATGAAATTATCATCCGTGTGTATTATTAACGTGATGAATATTTCATTTTTTAAATACCACCCCCCCCCCCCCCGCAGATTAGCTGGTAACAAGTGATTATGAACAAAAAGGCTTGAAAAGAAGAGGGATATGGAATATTTTAAAAAGCTTTATCACAGTCGTGGACTCAGGCTGTCTCAGGGGCAAAAATAGTAAAGTCACCAGCTGCATGTGGTGGGACACAAGCGCACGTAAAGTTGTGATGTATTTATGGTGAAACAGTTGCAAACCCTGGCTAAGTTGATTTATTATGTGACTCAGATGTTATAACTACTACACCTCTGTAATGAAAACACTGAGGGAACTGTTAACTATTTAACCATCTAGAAGCCAACTTATTTTACAGCATGTATGGCAGCCTATATGGAACTGAATCACATTTTCTCCAGTGGAAAGGCGCCCGGCACTTTATCTACCACAGAGGTTTTCAAACAGGCACCAGGGGGAGGTGACCTAATATAAATAAACAAAATAATATAATAAATATTCTAATTACAATTTTGATGCTTAACTTGTGCATTTTTTTAGACTGACTACATTTGTGATGCAGCTTACTAACACAATACCAGTCTCAGCTTATAGCTGTTCTAAAAAGTAAGAAAAAGTACACAGTTATATCAAGCACAACATGGCTGCTATTATAACAAAACATTAAAAATAAAATCTAGATGTTTACTTTTGCTTCAACTGCATCTAATTTAATTTAGAATCTGTGAACAAGTGTGTGCGCCACATGTTATCTATTGGCCCCTCGACATACAATATACAGTCTAAGTTTTAATATAAAACATACCTTTAGCAGTACAACTGTATATATAAACATTAATACAAGCACAGATGATGTTATACTGAAAGAGTTTTCATATGCTGTTGTTATTCAAACGAAAAATATTGTTTATATGACTCACATCCCCTTACCCAAGCTGGATTTCATAATAAAAAACAGAACTCTAACGTGGATCTCCTGTAAAATAGTTTCACATAGCGCCAAACTTCATTCATAATCAGTTTAACTGCAATCTGACGCACAGACAGCAGTCTCATTTCATGAGCTTGAAATAAGGTTCTGTGTGGGTGGAGTGCGGCTCTGCTAAGCATCAAAGGTCAGATATATGAACTGTGAAATTGTCATGTATTTTCTGTATTTTTTTTATCCCCCAAAATAACACATCTCCAAGCCTTAAGTAACATTCAAGGGTTCATATGAGGAAAAAATAATAAGAAGTCTCCATCTCTGCATTTGATTTGAAATTTTTGTCTGTGCTCTATCAAAGTGAACAGAAAAGGAAGCATTGTATTTAAAATGGAATGAAAGAATTTCTTTTTGCAAATGGGCTAATCTTAGTTTTGATTACCGAATATCAATGAGTGTTTTTTTCTTTATCATAGTAACTTTGCATGTGTAAAACTTGCTTCATTGCATTTTTGAATTTTCACTCATTTTCATGGACCACATGATTGCTGTCAAATAATAATTACTAAGTATTAACTATTAAGTAAAATATGTATATAAAAAATACTACTAATAATAAATAATAATAATAATGATAATGATAATGATAATAATAACTAGTTATCAAAGCAAAGCTAAGGATACTGTTTTTATATTACAAGTCCCTTGTTCATTGTCTTAAATCTTGAATGACCTCAATGACAAATGTTTTCTGATTAATTTGAAAGACATTAGTGTTGTGAGTGGACGTTGAATCTCTAATTGCCTCGTCTCCAGACACGACAAATCAGGAAAATGGAATACATTTACAAACCAGACAATTTAGGCCATAGAAAATATTTTTGCACTATGTTGTCGATATACAGGAGCATAACTGAAAATTACAAGTTTATGGCGCATCAATTTTTTCCTTCCCAGTTCTGTTATCTTGTATATCATTGTATTGCCTAGTCCTCTTTTTTATATTTGCTGTTTGACCACCACATCCATTATGTTTGAGTTTGCTTACTAGTTTAACTGTAATCCAACACTTTGCTGTAATTGTATCCCCCCCAAAAGCCATGCTATTTAATGGGTTTAATTGACTATTGCACTTCAGTAAAGTTTTCAAGTGTTGCCATCTTCACAGCAGTGTTATTAAACCTGTCTCCCTCATTCTCTCACATCCTCATTTTGACCACATAATCTTGTAGAGAGGAATCCTCAGTTGTATTTTGGGAATTAGTTTTGTGTGCAACAGGGATTGGATTTTTTCCTCTTGATTAACTGACTTGCTAATTAGGCTTGTCACAACAGTTTTCATCCTCTGGACCTCCAGCAGTATCTATTCTGGTATTCTGGTACCAGATCACCCGAGCTGATGTAAAACCTAAACCTTGTATATTTGCTGCTAGTATGCTTGTAATAAGTTTGTTAGTTTCACATATTTCCACTTTAAATTGTTTTGATCTTCCTCTCCTGCTTACAGAGGAGAATAGGATCTAAACTGTACGATAATTTCCTTGGTCTTAATTGCATGGCTCCAGTGAAAGCTTTGCTGCCCCCTCCAATCCTTTTAGAACTACTTAAACGTTCCGCTTGGGTGTGGATTAGTGGATAATGGGCCCAGCAGCAGGCCAGGTACAAGCTATTGAAGTGTTCCTGAGATAGCCTTGGCGGGCCCTAGGGGTAGAGAGGGATGGTTCATTGTTGCTGTGACAGTTTGGCTGAGTGGATTACATGCAGTTTAGGGGACTGTATTCGATTGGGTCTTTTCCCAATTATCCTTTTGGATTGGATTGCAAGTGAGTAACCGCCTATCCCAATTTCCAGTGCACCAGGTGAAGCCTATAGGATCCTGCTGTTAGGTGTTCCCAGATACCATTAAGCTACTGAGCCCAAAGATAAAGTAGTCACGTTTACAGACTTTTACCTCATCTCCACTCTCCTGTTAGCACCAACATAGATTAATTGAGTGTGAAAGTACTTCTCCTATCCATCAGTATATTGTATATGTAATTCGTAGCAGGGTTTGCCTGCTATATCTCAACAGGTCATCATGTCTAAAGGCCTACCCAGGACGCATAATATTTTGAATTGTTTAAAGGGAAACTACCAATTTCACACACATCAAAATTAGATTACTAGTCTGTTGTATAATACCTTCTGTTGCTCTGGAGGGATATTTCTTAAGTCAGAGAAAACAACCCCTGATGATGTCATCTGAGTAATCGCATATGGGGATGAAATCCAATAGAAAGCCTGCATCACAATCTTTGACTTTTTCTAAAAGCTCCTAAACTTACTTAAAAAGTGGAACTGCTAAAAATAAAACAAATATTGACGCCTCACATCTGACCGACTATTTAGTGTAATTAAATCCAGATTGTATGGACATGGTGTTATATTGTCAGTGCAGTATTTTAATCTTCACAAAACCAACTCTGTAATCACAAAAAGAATCGCAAGCAATAGAAATCTTTCCCTTTTTTACCATCCATCCAATATGGCATTATGTGGCAATTGTAGGATCCAGTGTTTTTGGAACTTGCCATGAGCAACCCATGCTATGAACAAAAATGTATATATCTTGGGAATCCGCTTGGTTGGTTTTGGCCATTATTTTCTTTAATCTGACTTTTGTTAGTCAATGCTGAATAGCTGGAGTCCTCTTTTAAAATTATCATAGTTCAGGCTAGATGATGTTGGTGTTAACAGTAGGACAAAGTACATTTTTCTGTGTTTTCTGTGCATATGTTCTTAAATAACATCAATATCTTCTCAATATCACTTTTAGCATGTTTAAGTTAGGCATTATCCAGATAAAATTCAGTTCCTTTCTCCTCACTCTACCCGTTTGTGTGACATTTCTAGGAGTTCATTCATTTGTCATGCATGAGAATCTCAAAAGCTGTTCTTGAAAACAGGACACTCCCTCCCCCCTCTCCAGAAGTCCCTTGCTTTTTACAATCAAATCATGAGTTATGCAGTAATTTGAGCTACTCAATGTGTCGCCACTGTGGTTTATCAATGCATTGAAGAATATTTGCCATCCATTCATTATGAGAAGGAAAATTCAGCCTTGCTCATCCTTCTTTGCAACAGAGGCTCATAAGAGCTTATGTGTTTCAATCTCTGGATTTGGTCTAAAATCTGTGAAATAGCTGCTTGACATTGCTGAGTCAAAAAAAGGTTCATGTACTCGCTGAGCGGTATGAGTTTGATTTGATAAACGGTCTGTATTTTTCCCTTGCATATTATTTTTTGTTGGTCATTAAATATGTTTAAATCTCGATTTTACTGCTAGTGTGATTTTTAATTAATATAACATCAAAGTAAAAATTTGGCCCCACCTGACATTAATTCTCATATGGGAAGCTGTCACAGCCTGCTGTCACATTTTTCCCCTTTTCTTTTTTTACTTTTTTTTTTGCTTGAGACTTCCAAGTGGATAACAATGAGTCCCCTGACTGTGCTCATCTGATTCCGTAAGGAAGAGGAGAAAAGCACCACAGGGCCTTGGGAATATTGTGCCTGAAAATGGTAATTTGCCAGCTCGAGCAAATCCTCTGAGAGCAGGAAAGATGAACAGTAGACAGATTTCACTTGCTTTATTTATTAAATTTCATAACCGGTACAGGCCTCCTGAGAGCCAAAAACATTCTGCTACGTGTCATTTGGAAGGTAGAGAGAATATGGTGGAGATCTGTCAAAGACAGCCTCCCAATCATTCAGTCAGTCTGATGTTGGGCACCCCTAGATCCACAACCACATTCATTTTATGTGAAGCTACTCTCATGCCCCACAGACTGAAAACACTTGAATAAGAGTCCTAACATTTGGCTCCATGGTACCCTTTGGAGTATTTTTTCAGCTCATAACCTGTAAATAGCTCACAGGTTTTACTCCCCAACTCTGTCGGCCAAATCTTTTCAGTTCAAGCAGATCTTTTTTTCTGAATGGTTGAAATATGTCAGAGTAAGACCAAAAGCATCTTTCCCATACTTGATATATGTATATCAGGGACAGTACATGACTACTGAGCCTCCCCTGGGTTGGCTTTATGGTAAAGAGGAAGTAAGCTAATTGATTAGCTTACAGGCGATGGTTGGTGTCAGGCAAGCAAAGAAGCTACCTCAAGTCTTCACTCCCCCAGGCTATTATTTAATACAGCTGTGCTGTTCTCAGTTTCCTACCTTTGTCCAGGAAAAGCTCCCTGCCCTCTCAGTCCTCAGAGGGCTCCTCCATGACACTTCACACATCCCAGAAAGGAGGGGGAGAGAGTAACATAGCCACAAAGCCATACTTGAGAGGTATCATTTTGCAATCCGCTCGTCTCCCAGCTCTGGCGTCTCATTTGTTCTGTGTGCTGATGTGCATCGGGGCTTCAGGGCAAGGTGATAGTCTCCAGGGACGAGTTGCAAAGGAAAGTTACCTGAGGAGATAAGATGGTAAAGGGAGAGAAAGAGAGGGGGGGGGGGGCTTTTTCTCCACCGTGGAGCTTTGTGTTTCTGCAAAAACCAGAAGCAGCATTTTAGCAGTCGTCCTGCAGAAACTTGACGGCAGAGCCAGAGCTCCTTCAATGGGTTGGCTTTGAATGGCTGGAGTCTTTTGAATGTGCTCTGCTTGAATAAGAGGTCTTTGACGAGTGAGGGCTTTGTGATTCTGACTCCTGTGCTCCTCTGCTGTTATCAGCATGGTCGGCTCGATATGCTGGAGGAGTAACAGCTCCCTTCGCTAGTATTTTCTGATGGTAGTCATTTATGTTAATGAAAGAATACCCTGCATGTCTGAAATGCTCATTAGGTAGTGTTGTGCCTACAAAGCTTTTAGCTTCCCAGTCACAAAAAGAGAGGATTACCTCATAAAATATGAAAAATTAAAATCTCTCACAAAAGTATGATGTTAGAAGCTGTGCCACCATTGTGACAAACATTTTATTATGATTCTTTGTGTGTATTTTACATTCATAAGAGACAAAAATGTCAGCATAGTAAGTGATTGACATGCTAGACCTATAAACAGTTGTAGGTAATAATCTCTCCTGCTGAATTCCTGAGCCTCTTGATTATTCAAAATATAGAAGCTCACATAGTTTTTGTAATTAACAAATAACAATTTAATCCGCAGTGCATGACAATTCAATTTGTTGATTGCCCTCCTCCCTCCACCCTCCTCTCTTAGTCTATTTAGGAGGGAAAAGGAAAGAAAAATAATCCAGTTGAATGTATTAATTCAACATGATGAATCCCGTATTCAAATCAATGGAGTGAATAATTAAAATTAGCTGATAAAACTTTCAGCAGAATTACTTTGCCGAAATTGCTGAACAGATGTGTCATTTTAATGAAAGTCCACAGCCAAGCTCCTTTCCCCTTCCTCTCTGTCGGATAAAAATATTATTCCCATGGCACATTCTTAATTTGGTGGTAAATACACTTGCAACCACCTCCGGAAGGCTGGGTGGGAGCGGGTGGAGAGACAGGAAAAGCAACTTGTCACACTTAGTAACTTGATTTCTCCCCCTGCATGCAGTAACAGCTATCTACAGTAATTCACAGCACTCCATTGTTGCAGCAAGTCCCAAGGAGGACTTATTAAAATGCAATAATCTCCCTATTTAAACAGAAACAATAACCATTAGAATTCACGCAGATCTAAAACAGAGCGTAAGCCCCCATCTGCTGTGAATGATTAGAGTCTTGACGAGGGAATTTAATTTGCAACATTCAAAGATGGGAATCTGAGCAGAGTTCTCCTCCGAGGCTCTCACCCTCATACTCATTTGCCTCTCACTTTATTCATCTTTTAAATTATTTATTTAGCTGCCACTAACGTTGCTCTAGAGAGAGGCCATTGGATACAACAACATGCTTTACAGAGCTGTGGCCCTTTATAAATCCCCCAATGTTTTATTATAACATGCTGTAAATCTGATACATTATTATACATTCTGATGTTAACATATGGCATGGTGCATATGAGGAACAGTAAAAACCTTTTTGGCTTTTGGACTTTTAAAAAGCCCTTATATCGATAGGTGAACAAGACTGAAGGGTCTACAGCCATGCTAGCACCTTTGTGAGGCTTTGATGCTAAGCTGGTAATGTTTACTATGTTCACCACCTCAGTTTAGCATGTTAAAATGCTTTTGCTAACTAGCACTAACCACATGGTACAGCTGAGGCTGATTGGAATGTCATTAGTTCTGCAGGCATTTGGTCATAAAGCAAAGAATTAGACAGAGTGAAATGTTGACCTGATGATGGTGGCATTTGAAAAGTTAAGGGACCACTGAAGTCATTAACATTCATCCACTGGAAACCATTAATGTCTGTAAAATCTACTCAATAGACAGATTAGCATGACTAATAGAACACTTGTTAAATAAAAGAACCAACATGAGCATTCCAATGCCATAGCAAGTCACATTTGCTCAGATCTATCGAGCAAAACCTGTAAAGAAACAATGTCACTGTGAGACGAATAAACGTTTTTGGTTTTCCTGTAAAATTGACACAAAAAAAAGGCAAAATTAGCTGACTAGATTATTACCCTGTTTGCGGTACTGCTCATTTATTCACAGCAGTGTTAGAGTTTTATAATGATAATTTAATGTAGGATTTAGGGTGTTGCAGTAAGGGATAATTTATCATTCCACATAGTGACACAAACACTCCCCCC
>JBBPCS010005933.1:0-10151 GCA_037974645.1 Hollardia meadi
TTTGGGAAAAGGCTGTAACATAATAAAATGTGGGGAAAGTGAAGGGGTGTGAATACTTTCCGGATGCACTGTATATAGGATATCCTGCCTGTTTGGTCTTTACTAGTTTTGTCAATTGTGATTGAGCATTTTCGAGATAGTAAAACAATAGAGCCCTTAGTTTTAGTGTTTTCACTAGAGGATGCTGCAATCTTGTAGTATTTATTCTGTAAACGCTTGACTCTGCGTAAATGTGACTCCTGTATGAGAGCCACGTCAATATTCTTCCTTCTTAAATAATCAAGAAATTTGGCCCGTTTGATTAGTCCATTAAGCCCCCTGATATTAACAGAAAGAACCGAGAGATCAGCCATTATCAAATTGTAATATTGTGCTTGAGTATGATTCCCTGACAGACATTGTTGATACAAGTGACATATTACCAGAGTGCAAACAATTAAGCAAAGTCTAATTAAAAAATAGAGAAAAAAGAAACCCCTCCGCTGTCAATTTGAGACCGTGTAACCCATCCCATCATGAAGATATGTGGCCGCATCAAACGCAGTTTGCGCACACTCCAACAACTCTCCGCTTCCATCTACTAAATGATGGGGATGCTCCAGTCCACACACACCACCAAAAGTGAGGAGACCTCGCACAGTTACATAATCACACTGTAGACCTGTTGCTTTAGCTGCAAGCTATGATGGTGATGAAGTAATTAGGTGATTAAGTAAACAAGTGTTCATAGCCAACAATTATGGTTATGGTCATCATGTAATTTTAAAAAGTAGCCTATGTTGACTATGACTCAAGCGATCCCCAAAAGCTGCTGTGGTGGCCGGGACGCCCCCCATCCTGTATGAATCAGGTTTATTTACTACGTCGGCCTAAATGTTAACCAGGTAACAACTAACGTTAGTATGTGACATGGCTTTAAGAAGAGTTCAAAACACAATCTGATCTGGTTTTTTAAATAGTGTGATCTTAACTTAAAACAGTGTTCACAAATATTTTGCCAGTTCAAGAGTCCAGCCTATTGTTAATAAACAAAACTTACCCGCTGTAACATCGTAGGTAAATGAATAACTGTCCTGGCAAACACCAACAATAACAAAGAAATAAACTGTCAATCCTGTTCAGAAAGACGCTGAGTTCCCTTGGCTCGAGCATGATTGGTAAAACAGTCATAGTGAGAGACTGGAACTTGCCCAGCTGTGAAGGAGCCCTGCGACCCAGTACTAATTTGCTACTGGTGGCACTGGCTCTGGCTCCGACTCGGGCTCCGGTCCCGGGTCCGGCTGCAGAGTGTTGTATTGTCGTCTGGAGGTCTTGCCGTTTGCGTCGTTCAGCTCATGACAAAATTTCTCTGTGTCCTTGGCTGTGGTGAAGGTGAGGGCATTTCCTTTGTGGTTCACTTTTAGGGTGGCAGGGTAGATGAGAAAGTTTGGGATTCCTTTGGCGTGAAGCTCCCTCTGTACATCCACAAAGGCCTGGTGTCGCTGTATAGTGAATGAGCTGTAGTCGGCTTTAAACCATAGTAGTCTCCCAGAGTCCCGGATTGGCCCGTTTTTCTGCACTTCTCTTGCAACCTTGTAGAATTGCCTGGCGGTCCTGGTACCTCAAACATCTGAAGATCATGGTCCGCATAGTGCCTTTGCCATATATCCTGTGAGCCCTGTCTATGTCAATGACAGGCTTGTCAGTCAGGGAGGGGATCCACTCAGGTAAACTTTTCTGCAGAAAGCCGACTGGGTCGTTCTTTTCACGGCCTTCTGTTAGTCCAATGATACGTATATTATTATGCTGCGACCTGTCCTCCATTTCGGCCATCTTGTGCTCAAATTTAAGATGGTCACTGACACAGGCGTTGACCGACTTTTTCATCTCCCGAGTTTCTCCCTGAGTTGTGTCCATTCGCTGCATTAGTTCATGTACGGTAGTACCCTAAGCTTCAAGTTCTGCCCGAATATGCTGCAATGAGTGGTTTATCTCAGACAGCGCTCCTTTCACCGCACCGTGAACGACAGCTTCCAGCGCATTTTGTTGTTTCTGTAACACCTGGGTGATAACCTCCTCCATGTCGAGCTCCGTGCTAGCATTTGCTAGCATGTTAGCTGCTTTCTGTTTCTTCCCCAATAATGTAGACGACGGTAACGTTAGCTGTATTCGGGTACCTCCAGACATCTTACTGGATCATTTAAGTACTAGTTCATGCGACTCACGGCGACTCATACGGAGGTTTGAGAGGAGCACTAGCCCTTCGCGACCATTGCGGCTGACGGTCAAGTGATCCTTCTCTAGCACACCACTTTTAAGGATATTTTTCAGGGTCATTTCATACATTTTAAGCTTTTTTCGTGTGTCACTTAACACCTCATGAGATTTTTTGCATGTCATTTCATGTTGTCCACATGCAGACTTAAGTTAAAACAGGTCAACATTTACTTTCGGGTTCAGATGGGACACAAACCCTGGTCAGAGCCCTGTACGTGTTGACCCATTCACCAGCCCAACCTCCTCTTTGTGCAGACTTTTGTTGAGACCAGGCTGCTGTGGAATGCTAACTTATGATTCTGAATAACAATAATCAGTCAAACTTCCATGAGCTGATGTCAGTAAACTACAGCATAGTTGTTGTTTTTTAACTCCTACCCATAACTGTAAAATTAACCTAAACACCTATCCAGGGCATACCCAAAGTTAAGCTGTTCCATTTCAATGGCCCAAAATGATTGGTCTGTATATTATTACTGTACTTATCATAATTTGATTTAAGAATCAGTTTGAAGTCCTCTTAAATGCACAGTAGCCTATGCAGTTTCTGCCACGATGAGTCAAACAAAAGATGTAGTTTGATGACACAGTGAAGTAGTGTGGGATCATCATCTTCATTGCTGACAGAAGTCCATATGTAACGTGACTCAGGCAGAAATGTTCACTGATGAGGTAATGTCTTACAGAGAACTTTTCAACTTAACTTGCGCAGCCCCTAGCCTATGTTGGGACCTCACCATGTGGGCAGACAAAGAAAAGGCCTACATGTAAAATCCAAAACCTGACAATGAGAGTGCGCCAAAACCCCATCAGGCTTGGTTTTAAATTTGGTTTGGTTAAGTTTGGTTTAAATTCAAACCTAGGTGACCCATTGGACGAAGGCCACAGGAACCCCAGGGGTTCCTGCGACGCAGCCATGACGTCACCAGGATTATAAAAATCCGCACACACCTCTGCGCACCGCCTTTCCACAGCGACGCGAGTGGCTAAAGGAGGTACAACCGACCAAACGTTTGCGCCCCTTTTATTGCCAAGGTAACAGTCCACAACTCGCTGGATGAGCAACAGACTGCTTTCCCTTTCCTTTTTCGGATCCTGAAGATTGCTGGAACAAGTGATATTTTACCTGCAGAAGGAAGAAGGATTTCTTCACGGAGGAGTGGATAACTTCTACGCCCCGCTGCCTTCCGACCAGTCGACTTTCGCTGCGTTCTTCCCGCTGCCCATCGAGGAGACCAGCTGCTGCCGCGACCCTCCAGAAAAGAGGACGGCACCGCAGGACCACGCATCGGACGAACCGTGGTGAATTTTTATTCATTTTAACGCCATGTCACGTCCGCCATCTTAGATCTCGCGTGACGTGATCTCACCAGATCCATCCGCCATCTTGATACACACACACATACACACACCTTGTGTATAGGATTTAAATACATGCGATTTCTATTGTGTTTAGTCAGTTAGTTGTTAGGATAGTCAATTGTTAACTCTGTTGATTTTTGTGAGATTTAATAAACTTATTAAAAGAGAAGCCCCTTTGTCATTATTGTGCATATTTATCATGGTAGGTGGCTGAGCGAGGGAGTCAGAGCTCGGTCTCAATCCTTCAGCATCCACTTGTGGGTGCCAACATCCCTGATGTTGGCAGCTGTGAGTGAACTATTAAGCATATGAGACTGCCCTAGCGCTTGGTTATTGGTCCCGGTTTCCGGGTGGTGCCCTGTTTTATTAATTTATATTAATAATTCCTTCTTTAATAATTTATAATTATCTGTGATAATTATAAACTATAGACCAAGTATAACCTTGTTATTCTGTTTCTTGTTAACCTTGAAAAACTACACCACTATAGGAGAGATGATCCTGTGCCAGGCACGAGAGGCCTCATACTTTATTGTTTTGCTGATAAGTGAGTGTGGCCATACATCCTGACTGACTTTTGTGGCCTTGGAGTGGTCGTGTGGTGGTACAGACCCCCCTTTGTGGAGCCTCTGTGATAAGTGAAACCTACATAGAAACTTCTCCATAGAGGGTGGGGGTTCGTATATTTTATGAAGTTGTATGACAGCATAAAGAGAGTGTGTAATCCTGTATCCATTGTCAGCCTTTGAAGCAACTTGTTTGTGGAAGGAGTTCTGTCCCATTTCGGCCGAATTGTATTACAATAAAGACAAGGAAAAGATAACTGATAGTTTAAGAGTGTTTATTCACTTATGAGTTTTGCCTCAACAATTTCCACTTTAAAGTTTCATTCATGTTACTTCTAGTCATGTTAACCAACTTCCTTCCTCACTCTCTGACTCTCTCCTGGAGGTTATAGGTAATCAAATGAAATGCACCTTGAATAAAACAAAAAATGTAATCATTCCTGCTATTCATACTATCCATTTAAATGAATTTCAAATTAAGAGTGATGGGCAACAAAATCCCCAGCTTTCGTTCTGTGCCGAAATACATTCCAAAGTTTAGCTGACGTGAAGCTTAAGTCGTCTTAGTCAAATTACGCCAATATCTTCCAAAGTTGCATTTTTTGGGGTTTTAGTTTAAAATTGCCTCAAACTACTTAAGCCCCATATGAACTTCAGCTAAACTATGGAATATATTTTTCTACTGAAAGAGTACTGTGGATTTTCACCTCCATCACATGCATTACATTTGCATTCGTAAAGGATGTTTTAATGAGGCCAGTATTAACAGGAGGAATGGTTACAGTAAGCAAAACCTGTTTTGAAGCACATATGGGCATATAAGTATTTTTTTCAGGCAGACGTGACAAAGGGAAACCTCAGCTAAGCTGATGAAACTGGTAAAACTGAACATTCACATACATCCAAGTGACTGGTTGTCGTGATGATCTAACTAATATATTATATTATCAATGAAAATGGGGTGAGGGGTTGTAAATTATTTAATACGTGGAACATTTTTAATGATGAGAATTTCTAACCAAGTTATTTCTTGACTGTGGGCTTCCACATGTCCAAAAAAATCCACAGCCAGTAAAGCATATAAAGTAAAGCAGAGGCTCACTGCATCTTCACTCAACCAGATGAATAAAAGTAAGGAGCAGTGACAGGCAGGATAACTCGCATAACTTTGATCATGCATTATGAATTCTGGATGTATTATTTATATGGGCGGAGACAGCTCGAGGATGTGGCCTTTTCCCCCCTCTCCCTGGTGCTCACTCCTACATGAGCTAATCCAGCCTTGTTTTCTCTCCACTGTCTCATCTCCACCTGCAAAGCAGAAAATCTCTCCCTCTCCCCCGTGAGGCCTCATGCCCTCCACTTATCCACCAAGGACTGAGCACAGATTCAGTGCAGAGCATGAACTGTTGTTTATATATCATTTGTTCCTCTGATTTGAGTCAGCTTACGAAATTGGCTATGGGTTTAGATCAGAAAGAGGGGAGAAGCCCTGCTGTTCATTATATATCTTTCATTCATCTTTTTCATCATCTTTCAAATCTTGCAAGTCCCATTATTACTTTCTTGATGCAGTGTAATTCCTTTTGAAACAGATTGTTAGTGAGGGTCAGGAACTCATAATCAACATTAATCCTGCAAAACCTGATTGTTTTGGCCACTTCAGTGCCCAAACAAGTTGTGAACACAACATTGCCTTTTCATCAGCACCTTTTAAGTTGATACAGTACACTCTCTTTTAGCTTTCTGCTTGGTCTCTAGCAGCTCCTGACAGAATTATCTGACTGCTAGATGCTCCGCTATGGTCACCAGCTTGCGTGGTTTGGTGCAAAGCAGGTAGGGTGCAGTGGGTTTTTACAGGTAAGGAACAGGTGAATAAGGAACAAGTGTGGAGAACACAAGAAACACGCGTTAGCAAAGACTTGAACACGAAAAACAAAACAACATTAGAGAGATTACTCAGGGGGATGAAACACTGGGCGGCCAGCGAGTTGTTACCACCACCAATCTGGCGACCAGTTACCCCTTTTCCACCAAGGCAGTTTGAGGGCCGGTTCGGAGCCGGTGCCTTATCTCAAACCAGTTCTTTGCGTTTTGACAGCCAAAGAACGGGTTCTCGGCCAGGAAAACCGGTTCCAGAGTGGCACCAACACTTTGCTGGTCTAGAACAAAGAACCGCTTAAGTCAGGGACTGGGGGTGGGATTATCGTGACCAACTAGACCAACTAAAACTTTGTGACCGCCATTTTAAAAAAACAACAGAACTAGCGTGTAGTCGAAGAAGGAAGAATAACAGAACAACAACAACAATGGACGTAAAATCAAAGCAGCAGTAGTCCGTGGAGGAGACAATGTAGTCCGCCATTGTTGTTGTTGTTGTGCTTGAAGTTGGGGCTAGCGTTGCTGGGAAAGTGGAGACGTATACAGTAGAGTGAGGATACCTGACCCGAGCCCGACGGGACACGTCGGGACGGGTTCGGATAAGAATTTAGACGTCATGTTCGGGTTTAAAGTTTAAAACTGCTGAAAACCATGCAGGAAAGTCGACGGTATGGAGGCATTTCGATTTAGTGGTCAATGCGGATGATAAAGGAGCAGTTGGTTTTGTGAAGTGTAAAACGTGTGCTGTGCGTGCGGCGTTTGTGTGTGTGCATAGCAGCAGTCTTTTGATGGTCATTTTTACACTGTCCATGTGTAATCAGAGTAAACAGACAAGCTGTATCTAAGATAACAATGACTGCATGTCAGGTAACAAACTGCGTTGGACTCGGTCGGGCTGAGTCAGAAAAATGCGGCCCAAGCTGAGGAACAGGTGTGTACATTGCCAGGAGTAGAGGAAGCCGCATCTACTAATTATGCACGCACGCACACACGCACGCACACACACACAAGCAGGAGAGGAGGTAGGCAATAAGAAACAACAAAAACACAAGAAAACATCTTCAGTTGTTTAAGAGAATGCTGCAACACTTTTGCTCCAGAAATGTTTGGTGTACTAAGAAACTTCACCTGACTCTCCATCAGCATTGACAAAATTTTCATTTTTAGGTGAACTGTTCCTTTAATGCAGAAGTATTATCATGCAACATTCTATTGTGAGAAATAGAGGTGTAAAGAACACTGTAAGTAGATAATAATAATTGATAGGACTTATATAGCGCTTTTCTGAACACTCAAAGACTCTAGATATACCTGTTGCCTTTCTGCCCGAGGCGTGGTTGCTGACTCCAGTGATCAAATCAGAGTTTCAGAACAGAACTCTGGACCCTGTGTTAATAAAACATATCTGCTGTTTCCCCAAATCAACCAGGACTACATTTTGAAGTATAGTGAAGGATCAGTGAAGGTTAAGTTTAAACCAATTGCGTATTGGTTATGACGACAAAGGCAGATTTATTTGGCAGGCAGAAAGGCAAATTTTTACAGAAATCTTTTATGACTTAACTGGTTAGACATTTTGATTAAACCTATTAATGCAGCGTGCAGCAAGTTCCACACAAGCTGATTGTGTCCTTGCATGCTCAAATCTTGGCTTTGTTGCCATTTGTGTTGTAAGAAAGGACCAGTGTTGAAAACATCATCCTCTGATGTATTGAATTCCATTATACGTACTTTATCAGATCACTCATTAGGTCTCCTCCTAAAGTTTGTCACAAAGTGATGGAGAGGCTCATCTTAGACTTAATAATAACTATAATCTGGGGCCAAAACAACCATTTGGACTAATTTGCTATTCACTGTAGTGGCACTTCCATGCAATCCATCTTGAATGATAAGCCTGTCTGGGATTCAAGGAGCTGAAAAAGCCATGGATTTTTCTGTTTTAAGAATAAAACCAAGCCAATTAGAAGGCAAGTTCCGGGTGTGATGAATCTCTTTGATCACAAGGGGAGTGTTCTCTATAAATTAACAGATGGAAAGGTGGTGACAGTTTCTGGACTCAGCAAACAAACCTTGTTACAGGAAGTCAGAAGGAGTGACTCAAAAGGAAAAAGTCGAACACACTGTCCTTTATGGTTTTCCAGCAAGTCAGCTGACCAATGGCAACTTTCCAAGTTTAGTAGACAAAGGCAAATTCCAGAACATTAGCTTTTACAGAGATTACACAAGAAGCTACAACAGTTGGTCAGATAGATGTGTTCCCCTAGAGGTCTCTTCAGGTACGTACATAGCTTACATGGCTCTATGCTGATCCACATGGGGATGAGTGGATAGTGACTGAATTTTAATTTTTGGTTGAAGAGTTCCTTTCAGTACAGTTTTGAGGTACTAATACTTAAGTGCTTTCATTTATGGTCTTTTACACTTCTGCTCCACTACATTTCAGAGGTAAATATTGCACTTTTTATACCACTACATTTGTCTGACAGCTTTAGTTACAAGTTAACCTACTACATTACCTACTAAATTAAACTACCAGCAATACACCAAGTAATTAACATAAGCACAACCTTTAACATTAAAGTGATAGTGAACTCATTAATACATGTGGCAGGTGATTCCAAATATCACAGGCTACAAAAGCAAGAGCGCCCCCATCATGTGTGAAGCCACGTTACCAGATGAGATAAACACATTGTCACCTGTAAAAATCTACTCCTCCTCCAGAGGCAAGCTAATGTCAATATCCACAACTGATGTGAGAAAAATCCTGTTGAGAGTGAATATGAGAAAAGCTGCTGGACCCGATAACATCCCTTGCTGTGTACTAAAACATGTGCCAATCAGCCAGCTGATGTTATTAATAACATTTTTAACATATCACTCTCACAGGAGACTGTTCCCTTCTGCTTCAAGACAGCCACCATCGTCCCTGTACCCAAAAAGTTTGCCTTGTCTATTCTAAATGACTCAATCGGGGTGAGTGCCACATTGTCTAGACAATGTGACACTCACGATTCTGATGAAGTGCTTTGAGAAACTGGTTCTCCAGCACATCAAAGAGAACAGCCCAGCCAGCCAGTTTGCTTTTACAGCCAACAGATCTACAGACGATGTCATTTCCACTGCCCTCCACTGTCTTCACACACCTTGAAAATAACAACACTTACGTCAGAATGTTGTTTGTGGATTTCAGCTCAGCATTCAATACAATCTCCCCCATGAAGCTGATTGGAAAAGTTGAAGCTGAAAAAAAGTTAACACTCAGGGCTGTGGCTGTGTCAGCCCCCTCCTGTTCAGACTGTGCACCCATGACTGCAATACCAGACATGAGAGAACTCTATTGTAAAGTATGCCGATGATACCACCATCATCGGCCTGACAAACAACAATGAGAGTTCATTTCGGGAGGAAATTACCAGTCTTGCAGAGTGATGCACAGACAACAATCTGCTGCTCAGCATCAACAAAAACCAAGGAGCTGATTGTTGACTGAAAAAAAGGAGGTAAAGACACACACCCCTGTCTACGTCTGTGGAACTGAGGTGGAGCAGGTGAACAATTTGGGGTTCCTGGGAATTAACATTACAGAGAATATGTCATGGTCATCACACATCCACCCTGACAAAGAAAGAAGAGAAATAACTGAACCTGAATTCATCCTCCACACTTCACCCTAAATAGTTTAAATTTTTTTGAAATGTGATTTTTTTTTTTTAAATTATTATTTATTTGCTTTTTATATTTTTGTATGTAGCTTAGAGAAGTACTATCTATATTTCATTATATAATCTTGTGTTTTATAATGACCATTAAATATTCTTGGTTCTTGTAATAAAGTACATCTTCCATCTCTGCTTCCTAATTAAGGAGGAACTACCTGTGTCAGTGACTTTCAAGTATATATGTGAAAGTGACAAGTACAGTATATATATATATACACTCACTGGCCACTTTATTAGGCAGACCTTGCTAGTACCGGATTGGACCCCCTTTTGCCTTCAGAACAGCCTTAATTCTTCGTGGCATAGATTCAACAAGGTGCTGGAAACATTCCTCAGAGATTTTGGTCCATATTGACATGAT
>JBBPCS010005934.1:0-10151 GCA_037974645.1 Hollardia meadi
ACACACACACACACACACACACACACACACACACACACACACACACACACACACACACACACACACACACACTGCTTATACTATTGAACCATTTGTGAAAGCAAGCATTGGATCACATTATATCCATACATATTCTACATACAGTATGTAAATACATTTTAATCTATGTTTATGAATGATCTTAATGATTTATGGTATATACTCCCATGTGGCCATATACAAGAAATTCATATGGGACAGCTTAACAACAGCTCATCGTTTAGCAGCATGATGTGGCAGCAGATGTCTACATCATCTCATAATGATTAGTGCTCAATTACACTGATTACATTCATTAAATAGTCAGTATCAAACCCAACATCAGACAAGAGAGACTGAGCTGCCGACTGTCTTCTGGCTGTGTGACTGTTGAAATTACACAAGGTGTAGCAGGACATCTTTAAATTGACAACACAATTTTAAGGTAGCAGTATTGACTCAAATCAAGAGGAACAGGTCAGGAATATGTTGATTGAATCCATGTGGGAAAGTTACCAAGTCTCTGCTGACTGCTTCTCCTTTATTTGCATAATGGAATTAACCCTTTGACCTGTATAGAATGTAAATTTATGGTTTACATCACAGTAAGCAATCATTGTGACAGAAACTCAAAACTATATATTATTGCCAAGATTCAAATGAATAAACTATCATCTTAATTACCTTTAAACAACATTCAACACCAAAACCTATTCCTTGAATAGATGAGAGCAGCACACTTGTATCATGGCCCTGCACCTTTGTTTGTGCCGGCTCAATAGGCACACATTTTATTTTCTCAGTAACATTATTAACTAACCTGTGATGAAGTTTTTGCTGACTGGCCAGGTCCCACAGTTTACCATATACTGTATATCCTCTGTGGATGGCCTCAAGCCTCTTTTACTGTCCCTCCCTCTTTGAGGAAGTAAAGAAAATCTTAAACGTTTTTGGTTTTTTTGACATGCGGCATGTGAAGCAGCAGGTTTTTGGCAAGGTGCCGCCAGTTCTTTTCAATTTGACACCCGCACTTTTACAGCCCTTGATTTCATGACGTATGCCTGTTCTCATGTGTACCTCCTCTCCGTTTATATTCAACATATTTACAGCTTTTATTGTGTAGAAAAGAAAGCAAAAGTCCCGTTACTTGTTTCCACCAAATGTTGGAAACTGGCTGCAGGAAATTAAGCCCCAGGAGCATTAGTGAGGTCCAACACTGATGTTGGCTGATAAGGCCTGGCTCTCAGTCGACATCCCAGTTCATCCCAAAGATGTTGGATGGGGTTCAGGACAGGGCTTTATGTAGACCAGTCAAGATCTTCCACAGCAGAGCAGATAAACCATGGAGCTGGCTTTGTGTCATCTTGAAACAGGAAAGGAGCAAACACACACTGTTGACACAAAGTTTAAGGGAAGACAATTGTCTAAAATATTGAAAATATTGAAATTTCCCATTATTACACCTAAGTGACTCAAAAAAGGGAAATATATTACTATAATACATATCTTTGGCCATCTAGTGTTTTTACGTCTGCAGGATACCAGTAAACGCTGCCAAATCATAACCAAATACCATAATAGAATATCTGTGATGGGAAGAAAAATGAGAGCTAATAACTAGAAAACATGAAAATAACAAAATTCAATACATAAATAGATGTAGTTTAATAAAGATGAAAATAATGTTCAAAATGCTCAAATGAGAAGTTTCATTAGACTAATTAGATTTTTGTGATTTTTTAAAATTTATTTCTTTTATTTTCAGAATTAACCCCGCAGTATCAGTAACACACTGTACTGACAAACTGAGTGAATAAATACTATGGAGCAGTATTAAATGCATTAGAGGTTATGTAACCAAGTATGTGCAGGCGCAGCAGGAACACTTAATTCATTCCCTTTCGAACATTTCCATTCACACTCCAACAGCTTAATGCGCAAAGATGGAAAGTGAAAAATTAAGTGAGGTGAGGTGGAAAAATGCATGCGAATCTGGGATGGTAGGATGTTTTAACTATACCTATGAGGACCAAATGTCCTCATGAGAATGTTTTGAAAGAGTCAGTCTTCATTTCTTTATGGAGTTTAAGTTTAGAATTTAGAATCGGAATTATGTACATCACAAATTAAAAAGTATTAAAATATTTTTTTTAAATGACAAGTATTAAATATTTACAATATTTACAAATCACATTATTTAATGAGATGTTGCATGTGAAAAGCAAGATGCAAGATGATGGTGCCTATTATGGCGAGTAAATTAAGTTGTGTCAGCGGACAGAGGAGAAACCAGACCAGATCCAGTGCAAGGTAAATTAAGTTAAACAGGTTACAGGGAAGTAAAGCAACTCACATGGCACTTTACTGTCCATACAGAACAAGGGCAGCTGCAATGAACAAACTTTAATGAAGGATTAAGCTTGTCTACGTGGATTTCATCAATATGAGGTGCCAGGTCAGGACATGGAGCCTGGACTTGGATTCATAATGTCATCTGAACATGCAGATGCAGCGGCCACCGTGATCTCATGGTATGGCGTATGAATAGCACACCACTTTTAAGGCCATTTCACGTGTAAATGGACTTACATTTATATAGCGCCTTTCAAGTCTACCAACTCCTTTACAACACTTGTCACATTCACCCATTCACACACATTCATACATTGGTGGCAGAGACTACCATCTAAGGTGCCACCTGCTCATTAGGAGAGGTAACCATTCACACATACACTCACACACCAATGGCTATGCCTTCGGGTGGGGTATCGGGTTCAGTATCTTGCCCAAGGACACTTCAACATGTTGACTGCAGGGGTCAGGGATCAAACCGCCGTTCCTCTGATCAGTGGACGATCCCTCTACCTGTGATTTCACACGTTTTAAGCTTTTCACTTGTCATTTAACGCCGTTTGCATTTTATGAGTTTTAGACATACAGGAAATGACAATGTCAGGTGACTTTCGTCATGTGACATTTGTTGTCTTAGTTACGTGACCTACAGTCGCAGTTTGGTTAAGTTTACTGTAGGTTAGGATAGGAAAAAAATGACTTGGCTGAGTTTAGGAAAAAAACCCCATCATGGTTTGGGTTAAAATTAGTTTTTGAACAGAGCAGAAGAGAATACTAACAGTAACAACAACCGGACGTGAGGCAATATGTTTACTGCAGCACGGCAGAGCAGCAGCTTATCATAGGTTGTTGACCTAATTATTTTGGTATTTCACCTTTGACATATCATTTAGTGGTCATGAAAATGTATTCCAATTTAGATGATACATTCACCTCATAAATCATGACACACTGCTCTCCCCTACATGAAAGTACAGAAGTCGCTTTTAATAGTAAAAAATATTGGTATCGATATCCACGATTCTGCCCCTGTATTACTTGATATTGGATCGAAAAAAACTAATTTTGTGGTATCGCCCACCCCTACTGGCAAAGTTTCAAGTTAACATTGCCAGTGTTGTTTATCAACTACCTCAGCGAGAGAGGGCACCCTTGAGCCAATAAATCTACACAGATACATGAATATCACATAATGACAGGCAAGTGGAATCACATGCTACACAAACTCTGTTACATACTGTAACAGGTTTTAGGCTTCGTTTGCACCGAGTTAAGTAGCCGGAATATGTTCGAAGCAGACACAGGAAAAACTCACATCCACACCGGTGCTGGGATTTCTACAATGCTCGTCGTTTATTTAACTACACATCAACCCTGTAAAGCCCGGTTGTACAGCTACTATCTCATCATACATGAATAAAACATAACCCAACCATTGCACTTGAGTTGAGTTGTACAGAACCCGAAAATAGGAGCTCCGCTGTATGCGAGTGTCCATAGCGAGGGCGCCACTCAGTACTACCATTCATCTGTTGACATAGCTGCGCTTCTATCTTAGCAACACATTAAAGGCACATTTCACTAATTCGACTGTTACAATACACACAGACAAACTGATCTTAATCACAACCAATAGCCAAAACTCTCGACTATGGGCCTCCCAAAACTAGTAGTTTGAGTAGCAACAGCTACTCAAACTACTAACTCAAGTCATATATAGTCAAACCTGAGACAAATTTACTCTCAACCTTGCACTAAAGGCAAGCCAAACAAACAAACAAACCCTAACACCATTTTGTCACAACCTGGCTCAAAAGTGTGTGACAAAGGAGGGAGACCACTCACAATCTTTATATAATGACACGTTTTAATGAAATTAATTAATCAAACAATACAATGGAGTGTGTCCATCAGCAAATCAGTGTGTATGCAATGTCTGTGCAAGTGTGAATGAGTGGTGAGGATTGAGTGTATGAGTGAGAAACAAAAGCACAAAGAAAATTGGTCAGTTGGTAGGCCAGGGGAAGAGAGAGTGAGATGATCCTCCAGGTCTGCTTTATATCCTCCTGAGCTCAGCCTGCTCAGGTGTGGTGCATTTGATTAGGTCCCAGCTCCACCCATCAATTGCCTGAAACAGGAAGAAAACAGCCAGCAAGAGAAAACACACAAGGCCAACCCTGTGGCACTATCTAGAAATCATTAAAAAAAAGACACGATTGTAAAAGAGTATGTATATGTTTAGATATGAATACCGATGGCAAGACTTTTTGCAGTGTTCCCTGTGTTTGCAGGAATATCCCTTCCTGCTTATCAAACCTGGAAGAAATTTTATTCTGTTTTCAAAAGTTCTGTATATGTATCACATCTACTTTCTGAATGTAAAAATGTTACAGTGTGTATTTCAAGGAAACTGTGTACCATGTATCAGTTTGTCTGTAGAGATTTTGGCTTAATTCACACTTTGATAATGACAGCAAGCTCCTCAATTTGTGCCTGCAAGGCCCTGAGGCTGCCATCACTTTGATCAGTTTCTAAATGAGTCACAATACTGAGTATAGACAGAAAACTACTATTATTCTAAGTTTGTAAAAGCAAAGTTCTTAGGTTGGGATGCATACAGTGCCCCTCTTAGGAGGACAATGATATTCACAGAAATATTAGGCTAAGTGTATATTTCCACTTAAGTTGCCAGACTCATGTAACTCCATTTCCCTTTTGAGGAACCTTGAACGACAAGCACAGATTTATACAGTACATTGTGTAGTATATAACATAATTTCACATACCTGTAAAGTAAGTCATGAAGCCTATCAATCTGTCAACCTCACCTTCAGCCCATTGCTGCAGATCAGACACCCATATCTGCAGTGTGTTGTTGGGACACAAGGTGACAACTAATAGATTAAATTTGGCTATCAAAACTAATTAATAATCATCAGAAATAATTATTAATTAAATTAATGAATATGATCTACAAGTAAGAACAGGAATATTAGTGATGTGAATTGTAGGGTCAGATGTAGAGAGTGGCACATACAATGATAAAGCCATTTTTGGAGTGTCCAAGAGTGTTTTTGTTTCACCAACTGGATTAGATGGCAATACTGACTACTCAATGTAGTACACAGTCTGATCTGGGCAGACTTAGAATTTTGTCCTTCATGCAGATGCTGCTGTGGAAGGATGTCATCATATTTTCCAAAATCTTGAAAGTCCAAATGACCGTATCATTGTTGTGGTTAAGGAAAGTGGTAATGTCCTAAGCTAGTGTTTGGCACTCATGATCTTACAACAACAACAAAAAAAAACAATACCAAGGAGTTGATCCAAGTGTATTTGCAAAGTTGGACAGTGGTGTCTAAGTTCAAGCAGAATTTAGGCCTACAGTTTGCTGCTGTCGCTAACAAATCCAAGTTTGCCTATGTAACTGCAAGAAAAGTACCTAGCACTTACTGTCAGTACAGGGGTGTGTCGTGTTCTTGAGTGAACATATACGCGTGAGACCAACTGTTAACTAACATGCAGCACTTTATTAACTAGCCGCCCATACAGAACGTTGCTACGACGTTTCCCCATAGCCAAAACACATCCCACCATGCATTGCATATCCCATAAGGCCTTATGCCCCTGCCCCGGTCTATAATGCATGCTTTCTCTACTACAGTGTATAAAACTCATTATAACTCATTATGTAACAACATACATAATGCCAAATACCACATCTCCCCTTTCTAGAGAACAAAGTGTAGACTGCCTTTGTCTCATCAGACCTTAGAGGATTATTCTGCCTCTTTTGCTGGAAGGTCTGTCCCTGTCTACATCCTGTAGGGAAGAACAGTGTTAACATAGGCACTTATGTGATTATTAATTCTGTAATGCTTCAGTTATTACTATTCCTTACATCCTCACAATTTGTGCTTTGGAAAAGCATTGTAACATTTAACATAAATTTGTTCTCTCTTTTGTTTAAACAGTATTCGCAATAACACCATAAACTTTTCTTTCCATCATTACAATGGTTTTTCTCTCTTTTAAAAAAAAATTCAGTTCACAGTGTCTCTTATTATTTCAGTTCACAAGTTAAGTCTGCTATGCTTAACTATGGCTCTCCCAAACCTAGTTCTGCAAGTAGGAGTCACTAGAGGTGATGCTTGGGGTACCACAGCAGGTGACACAGGAGCCTGCTCAGAAGGTGGCTCTGGCTGTTGTTGCTGTGGTGACCCACCTCTGTCACATGCAGGTGTATGTAGGGAGATCAGGTGCTGGCGGTTGCGTCTCACCACAACTTGAGGGAGATCCACCAAATATGATCTTGGAGTGGAGTGATTCTGGAGCACAGTACCAGATGACTTAGCATCAGTTACCCAGACCTGTTCTACTGGTGACAAGACACTGAGAGGTATGGTACGATGACGCCTGTTGTAGTTTGCAGCATCCGATATCCCTCTCTCCTTCTCCTTCTGCTTGAATGCAACACAGTCAGGCAGTGCAGGATCCAGCTGACAGGGAAGAGTCGGTACCGTGGTACGAAGACATCGACCCATGAGGAGTTGTGCCGGACTGTACCCACTCTGGAGAGGTGTAGCTCTATAGGCAAGTAGAGGTAGGTAAGGGTCCGCTGATTTTTTTAGAAGGTTTTTCACAGTCTGGACCGCCCTTTCAGCTTCTCCATTACTCTGTGGAAACCTCAGACTACTGGTGATGTGCCTGAATCCAAATAAATCCGCAAAGGAAGTGAAAGCTAGTCCTGAAAACTGTGGCCCATTGTCTGACATGAGGACCTCTGGAATGCCATGGCGGGCAAAAATCGACTTCAAAGGAACGATAATGTCCATGGATTTGGTGTGAGACAATGGTGCAATCTCAACATACCTGGAGAAATAGTCGACCACAAGCAGATCATTTTTGCCTCCCAAGACAAACAGGTCCGCCCCTAGTTTCTGCCACAGTCTTTCAGGACGTTCAGTTGGCATTAGTGGCTCTTTATGATTTTGATGCTCCTGTATGCATGTTCTGCAGTTGAGCACCATTTCATTTATTTGCTGGCTGAGTCCTGGCCTCCACACAGACTGGCGAGCACGCTCTTTACACTTTACCACACCTTGGTGTCCCATGTGTATTTTGACTAGATGTCGTTCCTCATCTCAGATGGTATTACGAGTCATGTGCCTTTCAGTAGTAAGCCGTCTTTAACAGTGAGTGTAGTTCGCTCTGTCCAGTAGCTTTTCAGCATAGGTTCCTGTCTTGCGTCCGCTGGCCAGCCATCTGCACACAAATTCATGACACGTGAGCAGACGCTGTCAGCTTTTAGCTGCTCTGTGTGACTGACAGGTAAATTTTCCATGACACAGTCCACGTAAATATTGGTGCTCTCCATCAGCTCTTGTTCATTAGTAGACATGCGTGATTTCACAGGTGAACGTCACAGCGTGTCTGCTGTCCAAAGTGACTTCCCTGGCACATGTACAATGGAGTATGAATAGCGCATCAGTCTCTATCTGAAACGCTGGATTCTCTGTGGCAAAAGGTCCAGTGCTTGGCCTCCCAGTAGGCTGACGAGAGGTTTATGGTCGTTTTCAAGGCAGAAATGCTTTCCTATAAGGAAATCTCTGAATCGTTCACACGGCCATGTCAGACCTAGGGCCTCCTTTTCCACCTGTGCATAGCGCTGCTCTGTTGGAGTAAGTGACTGTGATGCATAAGTCACAGGCCTCCATTCTTCCTCCCACCTCTGGAGAAGAACACCTCCCAAGCCATATGAGGATGCATCAGCTGACACTTTGGTGTCTCTGTTTGGGTCATACATGGCCAGCGCACGAGGGGAGGACAGCGCTTCCTTTAGTGTTTCAAATGCCGTCACCTGGTCCACATCCCAGATCCAGCAGTTTTTCTTGGAGAGGAAGTCACGAAGTGGCTTGTCTTTTTGACCATCCCGAGAAAACTCCACACCTCACCCACATTTGTGGGCTCCTTCATCTTCCTTACAGCCTCTGTCTTCCTTGGGTCAGGGCTGATGCCCGCGGCTTTGATGATGTGACCCAAAAAGACCACCTCACTCTTGGAGAGTTCACACTTGTCTACATTTAGTGTGATGTTACCATTTCCAGTCTCACAGCATGGACTCGAGCGTCATGCTCTCTCTGGTCCCGCCCCCACACCAAAAGGTCATCAATGTGGCAGACAACCCCTTCCAGTCCCTCTGTGATCTCAGCCATCATGCACTGGAAGTGTTCTGGCGCTGAGCTGATGCCAAATGGTAGACGGTTAAAGTGAAACCGCCCAAAGCGTGTGATAAATGTGGTATATTTGGCTGATTCCTTTGTCAATGGAACCTGCCAAAACCCCATGTTGGCGTCCAATTTGCTGAACACTTTTGCTCCTGCGAGTGTCCCGAGACTCTGTTCCACTGAGGGCAGAATATACTTTTCATGACACACATATTCATTTAAGCCAGTCAGGTCCACACACAAACGTACCCTTTTCCCGTCTGTCTTGGGCACGACAACCATGCCCGCACACCAGTCAGTTGGCTCCTCTACTCGGCTGATGACGCCCATGTGTTCCATGCGCTGGAGCTCTTCTTTTACTTTTCCCACCAACGGCAGAGGAATCCTCCTGGGGTTTTTTAGGGAAAATGGAACAGCATCTGGTTTGAGCTTAATGGCGTACGGTTGCTTAACCACACCAAGACCACTGACTAGCTTGTGGTAGCTTGTCTTGAGTGTATTCTGTGAGGTTTCTGTTGTTTGTTTGGTTTTGTGCCTCTCCTTCTCTCCCCCTTCCCTTTCCGTTTCCTTCATCTGCAGGGTGTGTGTGTGGTAAGGGGCGTGGCTGATGGCTCCTGCTGCTGCTGCAGGCACACCTGTTTCAACTCCACTCATTACCTGCCTTTAAGACACTGTTCCTGCCTCCACGAGGCTGTCAGATTATTCCGTCTCGTCCGGCTGATCTACATGCTTCGCTGTCTTATCAGTTTCGTCTCCAGTGTTTTCGTCCTGGTGATCTATCCTAATGTCATCTCCAGGACTCTTGTTTTTTCCCTCATTGGTGAATATTGCTTTGAGTTTGCTCTCAGCCTAGAACACCAGATTTTTTGTCTGCACCATTTGTTTGTACTTTCAGATTGTTGTATCTGCTCCTTTTGTTTGTTTAATCAGATCTTTTGTCTGCTCTTTAGGTTATTTATTAAATACTTGTTTTTTCTTACATCTGAGTCAGTCTCTGCTTTGGGGTCCAAACCATAAAACTGAACGTATCAGTATCCATGTCTATGCTGTTTATCTCTATGCTGTTGACGCGACTGAATAAACCAAGGGCTATAATGGCTGGTAACCCAAGCAAAGGTCTGCACAGTTCTTTTACCACATTGACCTCCTGAGTGGTCCGCTTGCCATCCGCTTTCAGCTGCAGTCTGGTGAACCCCAACACATCCAATGGAGTCCTCCCTGGGCCGTACAAAGGTTTCTCCACTTCCTGGAGAACAGGCTGCTGCATGTCTGAAAAGATGCTGTTAAAAACAGTTTGTGACACAGCAGTGACATCAGCTCCAGTATCCAGCTTGAAGGTGTAGTTTTTGTCCTTTATGTTAACATCAATAGTCAATGGTGCAGCATCAGATGTCACAGAGCCAAGAAAAAAACATTGCTCCTCTTCCTCATGTCCTTCAATAGCATGCACAGCTTTGCTAGCCAGGCACACACACTGGTATCAAATCAAATCAAATCAAATTTTATTTGTATAGCGCCAATTCACAACAAAGTTATCTCATGACACTTAACATG